>JAYKKM010000016.1:0-152500 GCA_035772405.1 Chrysogorgia sp. JL179-B06
GACTGTTATTTCAAAAGTTATCACTGTCCTTGACGTGTGAGAAAAACACTTTTCTTCTCGAGAAAAAGTGTTTTTCTCCCAAATTTGACGCAAAAAGTGACATTTGCTGCAAATTCACCAAAATATGCTGTCTTTGGCGATTAAGAATGTAATAAAACCATGCTTTTAGAGCAATCGAGACTGTTATTTCAAAAAGTTATCACTGTCTTTGAGTGAGAAAAAAAACTTTCTTCTCAACAAAAGTGTTTTTGCTCGCCAAATTTGATGCAAAAAAGTGAAATTTGCTGCAAAATTAACCAAAATATGCTGTCTTAGGGTGTAGAGAAGAACGTAATAAAACCTAATAGTGAAATTTGCTGCAAATAACAAAATATGCTCTCCTTTAGGGCGGTAGAACGCAACATAAAACCAATTTTAGAGCAATCGGATACAGTTATTTCAAAAGTTATTCACTGTTTTGAGTGAGAAAAACACTTTTTTCGAGATAAAAGTGTTTGTCTCGCATATCGGACGCAAAAAGTGAAATTTGCTGCAAAATTAGGCAAATATATGCTGTCTTAGGCGGTAGAAATGCAATAAAACCATTTTTAGAGCAATCGGAATGTTATTTCAAAAGTTATCACTGCGCCGAGTGTGAGAAAAACACTTCTTTTTTGAGAAAAAGTGTTTTTCTCCCAAATTTGGACGCAAAAAGTGAAATTTGCTGCAAATTAACCAAAATAAGCTGGTCTTAGGCGTTTAGAAATCGTGAAATAAATCCATTTTTAGAGCCAATCGGAATGGTATTTCAAAAGTTATCACTGCGCCGAGTGAGAAAAAAACACTTTTTCAAAAAAGTGGTTTTATTCTCCCAAATTTGAGACGCAAAAAGTGAAATTTGCTTGCAATTTAACCAAACTATGCTGTCTTAGGGTTAGCATAGAATGTAATAAAAACCAAAAAGTGAAATATGCATGCAAATTAACAAAATATGCTATCTTAGGCGTAGAAACGCAATAAAACCATTTTAGAGCAATCCGGACAGTTACTTCAAAAGTTTATCACTGTTGTGAAGGTGAAGAATAACACTTTTTTGAGAAAAAGTGTTTTTTCTCTCCCAAATTTGACGCAAAAAGTTGAAAATTTGCTGCAAATTAACCAAAATATGCTGGTTCAGGCGTAGAACGTAATAAAACCATTTTTAGAGCAATCGGACTGTTATTTCAAAAGTTATTTCAACCTGCGTCGAGTTATCACTTTGTGGAGAAAAAGTGTTGTTTCTCCCTAATTTGCCAAAAAGTGAGTGCAATTAACCCAAAATAGCTTTCTTAAAAACACTTTTTTGAGAAAAAGTGTTTTTTCTCCCAAATTTTGCGCCAAAAAGTGAAATTTGCCGCAAATTAACCAAACAGTGAAATATGCTGCAAGTTAACCAAAATGCTGTCATAGGGCGTAGAACGTAATAAATCCATTTATAGACGCAATCGCTTTCTTAGGCGCACTTTTTACGTGGTTTTTCTGAACGCAAAATGTGAAATATAAACCATTTTTAGGCGTAGAGCAATCATTTTTTTAAGATCAGACTGTTAATTTCATAAGTTATCACTGCGCCGAGTGAGAAAAACACTTTTCTCAAAAGTGTTTTTCTCCCAAATTTGACGCAAAAAGTTGAAATTTGCTGCAAATTAACCAAAAATCTGCTGTCCTTAGGCGTAGAACGTATTAAACCTTAAAATGTGAAATTTGCTGCAAAAATTAACGCAATAATATGCTATCTTAGGCGTAGGGAACGAACAAAACCATATTTTAGGAGCAATCGGACAAGTTTTATTTCAAAATGTTATCACTGTTGTGAGTGAGAAAAAAACACTTTTTCTCGGAGAAAAAAGTGTTTTTCTCGCAAATTAGACGCAAAAAAGTGAAATTTGCTGCAAATTAGCACAAATATTATGCTGTCTTAGGCGTAGAATGCAATAAAAACCAGTTTAGAGCAATCGGGACTGTTATTTTCAAAAGTTATCACTGCGCCGAGTGAGAAAAACACTTTTTTGGGTGAAAAAGTGTTTTTCTCCCAAATTTGACGCAAAAAGTGAAATTTGCTGCAAATGAACCAAAATATGCTGTCTTAGGGCGATAGAACGTTGTATAAAACCATTTTTAGATGCAATCGGACTCGTTATTTCAAAAGTTATCACTGTTTTGAGTGGTGAGAAAATACACTTTTCTCAGAAAAAGTGTTTTTCTTCTCCCAAATTTGATGCTAAAAGTGAAATATGCTGCAAAACTTAACCAAAAATATGCTGTCTTAGGCGGTAGAACGTAATGAACACCTAATAGTGAAATTTGCTGCAAAATCAACCAAAATATGCTATATTAGGCGTAGAACGCAATAAAAACATTTTTAGAGCATGTGGACAGTTATTTCAAAACGTTATCACAGTTGTGAGTGAGAAAAACACTTTTTCGTGAAAAAGTGTTTTTCTCGCAAATTTGACGCAAAAAGTGAAATTTGCTGCAAATTAAGCAAAATATGCTGTCTTAGCGTGTTGAACGTCAATAAAACCATTTTTAGTGCAATCGGAACTGTTATTTTCCAAAGTTATCAAAAAACTGCGCCGAGTGAGAAAAAACACTTTTTGAGAAAAAAGTGTTTTTCTTCCAAATTTGACGCAAAAAGTGAAAATTTGCTGCAAATGAACCAAAATATGCTGTCTTAGGCGTAGAACGGTTAATTAACAAAAGTTATTCAATCTGCGCGAGTGAGAAAAACGACAAAACCAGTGTTTTTTCGCGCCAAAATTTGACCAAAAAAGTGAGCAAATCGGAAGTTATTTCAATCGGAAGTTCAAAAGTGTATCACTGCAAAACACTTTTTGCCGAGTTTTCTTCTCACCAACATTTGAGTGAGAAGTAAATTTGCTGCACTTTTTTGAGAAAACTCAATAAAATCATTTTTAAAAAGTGTTTTACTCCCGAGTGAGAAAAAATTTGACGTTTTTTTCTCCCAAAAAGTGAAATTTTGCTGCAAATTAACCAAAACTATGCTGTCTTAGGCGTAGAACGTAATAAAACTAATTGTGAAATTTGCTGCAAAATTAACCAACATATGCTATCTTAGGCGTAGGTAGAACGCAACAAAACCATTTTTAGAGCAATTCGGACAGTTATTTCAAAAGTTATCACAGTTTGTGATTGAGAAAAACACTTTTTCGAGAAAAAGTGGTTTTTCTCGGCAAATTTGACGCAAAAAGTGAAATTTGCTGCAAATTAAGCATTTTAGATGCCATCGGGACTGTTATTTCAAAAAAACTGCGCCGATGAAAATACCACTTTTTTGAGAAAAAGTGTTTTTTCCCAAATTGACCAAAAAGTGATATTGTCTGAAAATTTAGGCGTAGAATGCAATAAAATAAAAATCCCATTTTTCGAGCGAGTGAGAAAAAAATCGGAGTGTTTTTTTCTCCTCGGACTGTTATTTCAAATGTTCTCACTGCGGCTGTTATTTCGAGTGAGTGAAAAAACACTTTTGTGAGAAAAAAGTGTTTTTCTCCCAAATTTGACGCAAAAAGTGAAATTTTGCTGCAAATTAACCAAAAAATATGCTGTCTTACGGCGTAAGAACGTAATAATATCCTATTTTTCGAGCAATCGGGACTGTTATTTTCAAAAAGTTATCACCTGCGCCGAGTGGCACAAACACACTTTTCTCAAAAGTGTTTTATGCTCCACAATTGGGACGCAAAAAAAGTGAATTTTGCTGCCAAATTAACCAAAATTATGCTGGTCTTAGCGCGTAGACGTAATAAAACCAAAAAAGTGAAAAATTTGCTGCAAATTAACCAAAATATTAACTTAGGCGTCAGAACGTCAATAAAACCATTTTTAGAGCAATCGGACAGTTATTTCCAAAAGTTATCACTGTTGTGAGTGAGAAAAACACTTTTTTGAGGGAAAAGTGTTTTTTTCCCAAATTTTGACGCTAAAAGTGAAATTTGCTGCAAATTAACCAAAAATATGCTGTTCTTATGCGTAGAAACGTTAATAAACCCATTTTTAGAGCAATCCGACTGTTATTTCAACAAGTTATCACTGTTTGGAGTGGAAAAAAAACACTTTTTCTCAAAAAAGTGTTTTTCTCCCAAATTTGACGCAAAAAGTGAAATTTGCTGCAAATTAACCAAAATATGCTGTCTTAGGCGTAGAACGTAATAAAACCATTTTTAGAGCAATCGAACTGTTATTTCAAAAGTTATCACTGCGCCGAGTGAGAAAACACTTTTTTGAGAAAAAGTGTTTTTCTTCCAAATTTGACGCAAAAAGTGAAATTTGCTGCAAATGAACCAAAATAAGCTTTCTTAGGCGTAGAACGCAATAAAACCATTTTTAGAGCAATCGGACTATGATATTTTCAAAATTTATCACTGTTTTGATGTGAGAAAAACACTTTTCTCAAAAAAAGTGTTTTTCTCCCAAATTTGACGCAACAAAAAGTGAAATTTGCTGCAAATTCACCCAAATCTGCTGTCTTAGGCGTAGAATCGTAATAAAACCATTTTTAGAGCATATCGGACTGTTATTTCAATTGTGATCACTGTTTTGACGTGATGAGAAAAACACTTTTTCTCAAAAAAGTGTTTTTCTCTCCCAAAAAAATTTGATGCAAAAGTGAATTTGCTGCAAATTAACCGAATATGCTGCTTATGGCGTAGAAACGTAATTAAAACCTAATAGTGAAATTTGCTGCAATTAAACAAAAATTATGCTGTCTTAGGGCGTTAGAACGTAATAAATCCATTTTTTAGAGCAATCGGGACTGTTATTTCAAAAGTTATCACTGCGCCGAGTGAGAAAAACACTTTTCTCAGAACAAGTGTTTTTTCTCCCAAATTTGAACGCAAAAAGTGAAAATTTGCTGCAAATTAACCAAAATATGCTGTCTTAGGCGTAGAACTTAATAAAACAAAATGTGAAATTTGCTGCAAGAATTAAACCAAAAGATGCTATCTTAGGCGTTGAACGCAATAAAACCATTTTGTGAGAGTCAATCGGACAGTTATTTCAAAAGTTATCACTGTGTGAGTGAGAAAAACACTTTTTCGAGAAAAAGTGTTTTTCTCGCCAAATTTGACGCAACAAGTGAAATTTGCTTGCAATATAAGGCCAAATAAAATATATGCTGTTCTTAGGCGTAGAATGCAATTAAAACCATTTTTAGAGCAATCGGACTGTTCATTTCAAATAGTTATCACTGCGTCCGATGTGAGAAAAACACTTTTTTGAGAAAAAGTGTTTTTCTCCCAAATTTTGCCGCAAAAAGTGAAAATTTGCTGCAAATGAACCAAAATATGCCTGTCTTAGGCGTAGAACGTAATAAAACCATTTTTAGAGCAATAGGACTGTTATTTCAAACGTTATCTGTTTTGAGTGAGAAAAACACATTTTCTCAAAAAAGTGTTTTTTCTTCCCAAATTTGATGCAAAAGTGACAATTTGCTGCAAACTTAACAAAATATGCTGTCTTAGGCGTTTTAGAACGTAATAAAACCTAATAGTGAAAATTTAGCTGCAAATTAACCAAAATATGCTCTATCTTAGGCGTAGAACGCAACAAAACCATTTTTAGAGCAATCAACGGACAGTTATTTCAAACTGCGCGTTAATCACTGTGTGCCGAGTGAGACAAACACTTTTTCTGAGTAAAAGTGTTTTTCTCCCAAATTTGATGCAAAAAGTGAAATTTGCTGCGAATTAACCAAAATATGCTGTCTTTGGCCGTGAGAAACGTAATTTTCTCCCAAATTTGACGCTAAATCGTGAAGTGAAAATTTGCTGCCAAATTAACCAAAATATGCTGTCTTAGGCGTAGATCGTTATAAATCCTTTTTTAGAGCATTCGGACTGGTTATTTCAAAAGTTATCACTGCGCCGAGTGAGAAAAACACTTTTTCTCAAAAGTTTGTTTTTCTCCCAAATTTGACGCAAAAAAGTGAAATTTGCTGCAAATTAAGCAAACATATGCTGTCTTTAAGGCGTAGAATGCAATATAAACCATTTTTTAGAGCAATCGGACTGTTATTTCGAAAAGTTATCACTGCGCCGTTGTAGAGAAAAAACACTTTTTTGAGAAAAAGTGTTTTTCTCCCAAAATTTGACGCAAAAAGTGAAATTTGCTGCTAAATAACCAAAATATGCTGTCTTAGGCGTAGAACGTAATAAATCCTTTTTTAGAGCAATCGGACTGTTATTTCAAAGGTTATCACTGCGCCGAGTGAGAAAAACACTTTTTCTCAAAAAAAAGTTGTTTTTCTTCCCAAAATTGACGCAAAAAGTGAAAATTTTGCTGCAAAATTAACCAAATATGGTGTCTTATGCGGTTGACGTAATAAAACCAAAACGTGAAATTTGCTGCAAATTACCAAAATATGCTATCTTAGGCGTAGGACGCAATAAAACCATTTTTAGAGCAATCGGACAGTTATTTCAAAAGTTATCAACTGTTGTGAGTGAGAAAAACACTTTTTTGAAGGAAAAAGTGTTTTTTTTCCCAAATTTGACGCAAAAAGTGAAATTTGCTGCAAATTAACCAAAATATGCTGTCTTATGCGTAGAACGTAATAAAACCATTTTTAGAGCAATCGGGACTGTTATTTCAAAAGTTATCACTGTTTGAGTTGAAAAAAAAACTTTTCTCAGAAAAGGTGTTTATTCTCCCAAATTTGACGCAAAAAGTGAAATCTTGCTGCAAACATAACCAAAATATGCTGTCTTAGGCGTTATAAGAAGGACGTAATAAAACCATTTTTTAGAGCAATCGAACTGTTATTTCAAAAGTTTATCACTGCGCCGAGTGAGAAAAAAAAAAACACTTTTTTGAGAAAAAAGTGTTTTTTCTTCCAAATCTTGACGCAAAAAGTGAAATTTGCTGCAAATGAACCAAAATATGCGTTTCTTTGGCGTGAGAACGCAATACAACCATTTTTAGAGCAATCGGAACTGTAATTTCAAAAGATATCACTGTTTGATGTGAGAAAAAACACTTTTTTTCAGAAAAAGTGTTTTTCTCCCAAATTTGACGCAAAAAGTGAAAATTGCTGCAAATTCACCAAATATATGCTGTCTTCACGGCGATAGCACGTAATAATACCATGATTTTTTAGAGCAATCGGACTGTTCTTTCAAAATGTTTCTCACTGTTTTGAGTGAGGAAAAACATTTTCTCAAAAAAGTGTTTTTTCTCCAAATTTGATGCAAAAAGTGAAAATTTGTGAAATTAACAAATATGCTAGTCTTAGGCGTAGAAACGTTAATAAACCTAATAGTGAAATTTGCTTGAAATTAACCAAATATATGCTGTCTTAGGCGTTAGAAACGTAATAAAATCCATTTTTAGAGCAATCGCGACTGTTATTTCAAAAGTTATCACTGCGCCGAGTTGCGTTATAGAGTAAAACATTTTTCTCAGAAAGTGTGTTTTTCTCCCAAATTTGACGCAACAAAAAGTGAAATTTGCTGCAAATTAACCAAAATATGCTGTCTTAGGCGTAGAACGTAATAAAACCAAATGTGAAATTTGCTGCAAATTAACCAAAATATGCCTATCTTAGGCGTAGAACGCCAATAAAAACCATTTTTTAGAGCAATCGGACAGTTATTTCAAAAGTTTATTCACTGCGTTGTGTCGTGAGAAAAACACTTTTTCGAGGAAAAAGTGTTTTTTCTCCGCAAATTTGACGCAAAAAGTGAAATTTGCTGCCAAATTATAGCAAATTAACCAAAATATGCTGTTCTTAGGCGTAGAATGCAATAAAAACCATTTTTTAGAGCAATTCGGACTGTTGATTTCAAAAAGTTTTCACTGCGCCCGAGTCGAGAAAAACACTTTTTTGAGAAAGTGTGGGGTTTTTTCTCCCAAATTTGACGCAAAAAGTGAATTTTGCCTGAAAATGAACCAAAAGATGCTGTCTTAGGCGTTTTTTCTAGAACGTAATAAAACCATTTTTAGAGCAATCGGACTGTGTATTTTCAAAAGTTATCACTGTTTTGAGTGAGAAAAACACTTTTCTCGAGAAAAAGTGTTTTTCTCCCAAATTTGATGCAAAAAGTGAAATTTGCTGCAAATTACCAAATATGCTGTCTTAGGCGTAGATCGTAATAAAACCTAATGTGAAATTTGCTGCAAATTAATCAAAATTTGCTATTCTTAGGCGTAGAACGCAACCAAACCATTTTTAGAGCAATCGGACAGTTATTTCAAAAGTTATCACTGTGTGAGTGGAAAAAACACTTTTTCAGAGAAAAAGTGTTTTTCTCCCAAATTTGATGCAAAAAGTGAAATTTGCTGCAAAAGTTACACCAAAATATGCTGTCTTAGGCGGTAGAATAAAAACGTAATAAAAACCATTTTGAGAGCAATCGGACTGGTATTTTCAAAGTTATTTGCGCCGACGTGAGAATATACACATTTTTGAGAAAGAAAAGTGTTTTTTCTCCCAAATTGTGCAAAAAATAGTGAAATTTGCTGCAAATTAATTAACCAAAATATGCTGTCTTAGGCGTAGAAATTAGAACGTAAATAAATCCATTTTTAGAGGCAAAATCGGACTGTTATTTCAAAAGTTTATCACTGCGCCGCGAGTGAGAAAAACACTTTTTTCTCAAAAAGTGTTTTTATCCCAAATTTGACGCAAAAACAGTGAAAAATTTGCTGCAAATTAAGCAAAATATTTTGTTCTTTGGCGGTAGAATGCAATAAAACCATTTTTTAGAGCAATCGGACTGTTGATTTCAAAAAAGTTATCACTGCGCCGAGTGAGAAAAACACTTTTTTGAGAAAAAGTGTTTTTCTCCCAAATTTGACGCTCAAAAGTGAAGATTTGCTGCATATTAACCAAAATACTGCTTATCTTAGGCGTTAGAAGCCAACAAAACCATTTTTTAGAGCAATCGGACATGTTATTTCAAAAGTTATCACTGTTCGTCGAGTGAGAACAACACTTTTACGAGAAAAAAAGTGTTTTTCTCCGAAATTTGACGCAACAAGTGAGAATTTGCTGCAAATTAAGCAAAATATGCTGTCTTAGGTGGAGAACGTAATAAAACCATTTTATAGGGAGCAATCGATACTGTTATTTCAAAAGTCTATCACTGCGACCGAGTGTGAAAAAACACTTTTTTGAGAAAAAGTGTTTTTCTTCCAAATTTGACGCAAAAAGTGAAATTTGCTGCAAATGAACCAAAATATGCTGTCTTAGGCGTAGAACGTTCATAAAACCATTTTTAGAGCAATCTGGGACTGTTATTTCAAAAGTTATCACTGTTTTGATGTGAGAAAAACACTTTTTCTCAAAAAAGTGTTTTTCTCCCAAATTGACGCAAAAGTGAAATTTGCTGCAAATTAACCAAAATTTGCTGTCTTAGCGTAGAACGAATAACACCTAATAGTTGAAATTTGCTGCAAATTAACCAAAAATTGCTATCTTAGGCGTAGAATGCAATAAAACCATTTTTAGGGAGCAATCGGACTGGCTGTTATTTCAAAAGTTATCACTGCGCCGATGTGAAGAAAAAAACACTTTTTTTGAGAAAAAGTGTTTTCTTCCCAAATATGAAGGCAAAAAGTGCAATTTGCTGCAAATTAACCAAAATTTGCTGTCTTAGGCGTAGAAACGTAATAATAAATCATTATTTAGAGCAATCGGACTGTTATTTCAAAAGTTATCACTGCGCCGAGATGAGAAAAAAACACTTTTTCTCAAAAAGGTGTATTTTCTCCCAATATTTGACGCAAAAAGTGAAAATTTGCTGCAAAATTAACCAAAATATGCTGGTTAGCGTTTCGAAACGTATAAAACCAAAACGTGAAATTTTTGCTGCAAATTAACAAATATGCTGTCTTAGGCGCAGAACGTAACAAAACCATTTTTAGAGCAATCGAACTGTTATTTCAAAAGTTATCACTGCGCCGAGTGAGAAAAACACTTTTTTGAGAAAAAGTGTTTTTTCTTCCAAATTTGACGAAAAAAAGTGAAATTTGCTGCAATATGAACCAAAATACGCTTTCTTAGGCGTAGAACGCAATTAAAACCATTTTTAGAGCAATCGGACTGTTATTTCAAAAGTTTATCCACTGTTTTGAAGGGAGAAAAACACTTTTTCTCAAAAAAGTGTTTTTCTCCCAAATTTGACGCAAAAAGTAAAATTTGCTGCAACTCAACCAAAATATGCTGTCTTAGGCGTATAGACGTAATAAAACCATTTTTAGAGCAATCGTGACTGTTATTTCAAAAGTTCTCACTGTTTGAGTTGAGAAAAACACTATTCTCAAAAAAAGTGTTTTTCTCCCAAAATTTGATGCAAAAGTGACATTTGCTGCAAATAACCATAAAATGCCTGTCTTAGGCGTAGATACGTAATAAAATCCTAATAGTGAAATTTTCTGCAAATTAACCAAAATATGTTTTGTGCTTAATGGCGTAGAAATCGCCCCCCTAATAAAATCCATTTTGTAGAGCAATCGGAGCTGTTATTTCAAAAGTTATCACTGCGCCGAGTGAGAAAAATCACTTTTTCTAAAAAGTGTTTTTCTCCCAAATTTGGACGCCAAAAAGTGAAATTTAGGCTGCAAATTAACAAAATTTGCTGTCTTAGGCGTAGAACTAATAAACCAAATGTGAAAATATTGCTGGCACATTAACCCAAAATATGCTTTATCTTAGGCGTTAGAACGCAATAAAACCATTTTTAGAGCAATCGGAAGTTATTTCAAAAGTTATCACTAGTTTGTGAGTGCGAAAAACACTTTTTCGAGAAAAAGTGTTTTCTCGCAAATTTGACGCTAAAAAAAGTGAAATTTGCTGCAAATTAAGCAAAATATATTGTCTATTAGGCGTAGAATAGAATGCAATTAAAACCATTGTTAGAGCAATCGGACTGTTATTTTCAAAAGTTATCACTGGCCCGACGTGAGGGAAAACACTTTTTTGAGGAAAAGTGTTTTTCTCCCAAATTTGACGCAAAAAGAGAAATTTGCTGCCAATTTGAACCAAAATTTGCTGTCTTAGGCGTAGAACGTAAATAAACACGATTTTTAGAGCAATCGACCTGTTATTTCAAAAGTTATCACTTTTTTGAGTGAGAAAAAACACTTTTCTCAGAAAAAGTGTCTTTTCTCCCAAATTTGATGCAAAAAAGTGAAATTTGCTGCAAATTAACAAAAATGATGCATGTCTTAGGGTAGAACGTAATAAAAACCTAATAGTGAAATTTGCTGCAGGGGGGGGGTGGGGGGGGGGGGGGGGGTGGGGGGGGGGGGGGGGGGGGGGGGGGGGAATTAGGGGGTGTTGGGACCAAAAATTGCTTATTCTTAGGCGTAGAACGCAACCAAACCATTTTTAGCGCAATCGGACAGTTATTTCAAAAGTTCATCACTGCGCCTTGTGAGTGAGGAAACACTTTTTCGAGAAAAAGTGGTTTTTTTCTCCACAAATTTGATGCAAAAAATTGAAAATTTGCTGCAAATTAACCAAAATACTTGCTGTCTTAGAGCGTGAGAAAGTAATAATTTTTTTGAGCCAAAAAGTGTTTTTTCTCCCAACCTAGACGCACGATAGTTGAAATTTGCTGCAAATTAACCAAAATATGCTGTTCTTAGGCGTTTAGAACGTAAATAAATCCATTTTTAGCCAATCGGACTGTTATTTCAAAAGTTATCACTGCGCCGAGTGAGAAAAAAACACTTTTTCTCAAAAGGTTTCGTTTTTCTCCCAAATTTTTGACGCAAAAGTGATGAACATTTGCTGCAAATTAACCAAAATATGCTGTCTTAGGCGTAGAAGTAATAAAACACAAAATGTGAAATTTGCTGCAAATTAACCAAAAATATGCTATTCTTAGGCGTAGAACGCAACAACAACCATTTTTAGAGCAATCGCGACAGTTATTTCAAAAGTTATCACTGTTGTGAGTGAGAAAAACACTTTTTCGAGAGAAAAAGTGTTTTTCTCCCAAATTTGATGCAAAAAAAGTGAAATTTGCATGCAAAATTTCAACGAAAATATGCTTGTCTTAGGCGTTTAGAACGTATAAAACTACTTTTAGAAGTCAGACCTGTAATTCAAAAATATCACTGCGCCGCGTGAGAAAAAACTTTTTGAGAAAAGTGTATTCTCCCTACTACTTGCCGCAAAAGTGAAACTTGCTGCAAATTACCCAAAATATGCTGTCTTATGGCGTAGAACGTAAATAAATCCATTTTTTTTAGAGCAATCGGACTGTTATTTCAAAAGTTATCACTGCGCCGAGTGAGGAAAACACTTTTTCGCAAAAAAAAAGTTGTTTTTCTCCCAAAAATTTTGGCCGCAAAAAGTGAAATTTGCTTGCAAATTAACCAAAACAAGTATTAGGGGTAGAACAATAAATATTTTTTAAATATGACTGTTATTTCAAAGTTATGCTGTCTTAGCGTAGAAAAACACTTTTTTTGGGGAGTAAAAGTGTTTTTCGTAATGACGCAAACCAAATGTGAAATTAGCTGCAAATTAACCAAAATATGCTTATCCTTAGGGTAGAAACGCAACAAACCATTTTTAGAGCAATCGGACAGTTATTTCACAAGTTATCACTGTTGTGAGTGAGAAAAACACTTTTTCGAGAAAAAGTGTTTTTTTCTCGCAAATTTGACGCAAAAAGTGAAAATTTGCTGCAAAATAAGCAAAATATATTGTCTTAGGCGTAGAATTGCAATAAAACCATTTTTAGAGCAATCGGACTGTTTATTTCAAAAGTTTTCACTGCGTCGAGTGCGAAAAACACTTTTTTGAGAAACAAGTGGTTTTCTCCCAAATTTGACGCAAAAAGTGAAATTTGCTGCAAATGAACCAAAATATGCTGTCTTAGGCGTTAGAACGTAATCAAACCATTTTTCTAGAGCAATCGGACTGTTATTTCAAAAGTTCATCCACTGTTTTTGAGTGAGAAAAAACACTTTTTTCAGAAAAAGTGTTTTTCTCCCAAATTTGATTGCAAAAGTTGGAAATTTGCTGCAAATTAACCAAACAATATGCTTGTCTTCAGGGTAGAACGTGTATATAACATTAATAGTGAAATCGCGACTGTTGCTGCAAAGTTTCACTGGCGCCGAGTGAAATATGCGTATCTTAGGCGTAGAACGCAACAAAACCATTTTTAGAGCAAATCGGAACAAGTTATTTCAAAAGTGTATCACTGTTGTGAGTGAGAAAAACACCTTTTTCGAGGGAAAAGAGTGTTTTGTCTCGCAAATTAGACGCACAAAGTGAAATTTGCTGCAAATTAAGCAAAATATGCTGTCTTAGGTGTAGAACGTAATAAAAAATTTTTAGAGCATTCGAACTGTTATTTCAAAAAGTTATCACTGCGCCGCGTGAGAAAAACACTTTTTTTGAGGAAAAAAAGTGTTTTTCTTCCAAATTTGACGCCAAAGTGAACTTTGCTGCGAAAATGAACCAAAATAAGCTGTCTTAGGCGTGTTAGAACGTATAAATAAAACCATTTTTAGAGACCAATCGGACTGTTTATTCAAAAGTTATCACTGTTTTGTGTGAGAAAAACACTTTTTCTCATAAAAGGGTTTTTCTCCCAAAATCTTTGACGCCAAAAAAAGTGAAATTGCTTGCAAAATTAACAAAATATGCTGTCTTAGGCGTACGAACGTAATAAAAATCCTAATAGTGGCAATTTGCTGCAAATTAACCAAAATATGCTATTTAGGCGTATGAACGCAACAAAACCATTTTTAGAGCAATCGGACAGTCTATTTCAAAAGTTATCACTGTGTGAGTGAGAGAAAAACACTTTTACGAGAAAAGTGTTTTTTCTCGCAAATTTGACGCCAAAAGTGAAATTTGCTGCAAATTAAGCAAAAATATATTGTCTTAGGCGTAGAATTGCAATAAAACCATTTTTAGAGCAATCGGACTGTTATTTCTAAAGTTATCACTGCGGCGAGTGAGAAAAAACACTTTTTTGAAGAAAAAGTGTTTTTCTCCAACTTTGACGCAAAAAAAAGTGAAATTTGCTGCAAATTTAACCAAAATTATGCTGTCTTAGGCGATAGATAGAAATCGTAATAAATCCTTTTTTAGAGCAATCGGACTGTTTATTTCAAAAGTTATCACTGCCGATCGAGGGAGAAAAAACACTATTTTCTCAAAAAAGTGTTTTATCTCCCAAATTTGACGCCAAAAAGTGAAATTTGCTGCAAATTAACCAAAATATGCTGTCTTAGGCGTAGAACGTAATAAAAAACCATTTTTAGAGCAATCGGACTGTTATTTCAAAAGTTATCACTGCGTGAGTGAGAAAACACTTTTTGAGAAAAAGTGTTTTTCTCCCAAATTTGACGCAAAAAGTGAAATTTGCTAAAAAAATTTGCTGCAAATTAACCAACAATCTGCTATCTAGGCGTAAAAACCAAAAAGAACGCAAATTACCACAATAGGCGTAAAACCATTTTTAGAGCAAATCGCTGACAGTTATTATCAAAAGTTAATCACTGTCCTTTGTGAGTGAGGAATAACACTTTTTTGAGAAAAAGTATTAGTTTTTCTCCCAATTTTGACGCAAAAAGTGAAATTTGCTGCAAATTAACCAAAAATATGCTTGTACTTATGCGTTAGAACGTAATAAAAACCATTTTTAGAGCAATCCGACTGTTATTGCAAAAGTTAACACAGTTTTGATGTGGAATAAAAACACTTTTTCTCCAAAAAAGTGTTTTTCTCCCAAATTTGACGCAAAAAGTGAAAATTTGCTGCAAAATAACAAAAATATGCTGTCTTCGGCGTAAGAAGTCAATAAAACCATTTTTAGAGCAATCGAACTGTTACTTCAAAAGTTTATCACTGCGCCGAGTGAGGAAAAAACACTTTTTTCGAGAAAAAGTGTTTTTCTTCAAATTTGACACAAAAAGTGAAATTTGCTGCCAACATGAACCAAAATAAGCTGTTTTAGGCGTAGGAACGCAATAAAAAACCATTTTTAGAGCAATCGGACTGTTATTTCAAAAAGTTATCAACTGTTTTGATGTGAGAAAAACACTTTTTCTCAAAAAGTGTTTTTCTCCCAAATTTGAACGCAAAAAGTAAAATTTGCTGCAAATCAACCAAATTATGCAGTCTTAGGCGTTTTAGACCGTAATAAAACCATTTATAGAGCAATCGGACTGTTATTTCAAAAGTTATCACTGTTTGGAGTGAGAAACAACACTTTTTCTCCAAAAAAAGTGTTTTTCTCACAAATTGATGCAAAGTGAAATTTGCTGCAATTACAAATATGCTGTCTTAGGCGTCGTTAGAACGTAATAAAACCAAAAGTGAAATTTGCTGCAAAAGAACCAAAATAAGCTGTTTTAGGCGTTAGAACGCAATTAAAACATTTTTAGAGCAATCAGGGACTGTTTATTTCATAAGTTATCACTGTTTTGACGTGAGAAAAACCACTTTTTCACAAAAAAGTGTTTTTCTCCTCCCAAATTTGACGCAAAAAGTGAAATTTGCTGCAAATTCACCAAAATATGCTGTCTTAGGCGTAGAACGTAATATAAACCATTTTTAGAGCAATCGGACTGATTATTTCAAAAGTTATCAATTTTGAGTTGAGGAAAAACACGCTTTTTCAAAAAGTGTTTTTCTCCCAAATTTGACGCAAAAAGTGAAATTTTTTTGCTGCCAAATTAACCAAAATATGCTGTCTTAGGCGTAGAACGGTAATAACAACCCTAATAGTGAAATTTGCTGCAAAATTACCAAGAATATGTGTTTAGGGTAGAACGTAATAAATCCATTTTTAGAGCAATCTGGACTGTTATTTCAAAAGTTATCAATGTTTTGAGTGAGAAAAACACTTTTTCTCAAAACGTGTTTTTCTCCCAAATTTGACGCAAAAAGTAAAATTTGCTGCAAATCAACCAAAATATGCTGTCTTAGGCGATAGAAGCCGTTATTAACCATTTATAGGAGCAATCGGACTGTTATTTCAAAAGGTATCACTGTTTTAGTGAGAAAAACCACTTTTCTCAGAAAAAGTGTTTTTCTCCCAAATTTGATGCTAAAAAAGTGAAATTAGCTGCAAATTAACCAAAATATGCTGTCTTAGGCGTTAGTAGAACGTAATAAAACTAATAGTGAAATTTGCTGAAATTAACCAAAATATGCTGGTCTTAGGCGTTAATTATACGAAAGTAGTAAATCCATTTTTTAGAGCAATCGGGACTGTTATTTCAAAAGTTATCACTGCGCCGAGAGAGAAAACACTTTTTCCTCAAAAAGTGTTTTTCTCCCAAATTTTGACGCAAAAAGTGAATGAACATTGCTGCAAAATTAACCAAATATCTGCTGTCTTAGGCGTAGAAACGTCAATAACCATTTGTAGAGCAATGGTATCTTATTTGCGCGATTGAGAAAAAAAAGTGAGAAAAAAATGTTTTTTCCAAAACCAAAATGTGAAATTTGCTTGCAAATTAACCAAAAATATGCTTATCTTAGGCGTAGGAAACGCAATAAAACCATTTTTAGAGCAATCGGCAGTTTATTTCCAAAGTTATCACTGTTGTGAGTGAGAAAAATGCACTTTTTTGAGAAAAAGTTTTTTTTTCTCCAAATATGACGCAAAAAGTGAAATTTGCTGCCAAATTAACCAAAATATGCTGTCTTAAGGTTAGAACGTTAATAAAACCATTTTTAGAGCAATCGGACTGTTATTTCAAAAGTTATCACTGCGCTGAGTGAGAAAAAACATTTTTTGGAGAAAAAGTGTTTTTCCCCCAAAATTTGACGCAAAAAGTGCAAATTTGCTTGCAAATTAACCAAAATATGCATGTCTTAAGCGTAGAACGCAATAAAACTATATTTTAGAGCAATCGGACTGCTATTTCAAAAGTTATCACTGCGCCGAGTGAGAAAAAAAAAACACTTTTTTGCGAGAAAAGTGTTTTTCCCTCCCCAAATTGACGCAAAAAGTGAAATTTGCTGCAAATTAAAACCAAAATATGCTGTCTTAGGCGTAGAGAACGTAATAAAACCATTTTTAGAGCAATCGGACTGTTATTTCAAAAGTTATTCAATACTCTTACTGCGCGGCCGCATAGTGAGAAAAAACCACTTTTTTGAGAAAAAGTGTTTTTCTCCCTATTTGACTCAACGCAAAAAGTGAAAATTTGCTGCAAAATACCCAAACATATGGCTTTCTTTGGCGTAGAACGCAATAAAACCATTTTTAGAGCAATCGGACTCGTTATTTTAAAAGTTTTCACTGCGCCGAGTGAGAAAAACACTTTTTTGAGACAGAAAAGTGTTTTTCTCCCTAATTTGACGCAAAAAGGGAAATTTGCTGCAAATTAACCAAAATATGCTTTACTTAAGGCACGTAGAACGCAAATTAAAACCATTTTTAGAGCAATCAGACTGTTATTTCAAAAGTTATCACTGCGCCGAGTGAGAAAAACACTTTTTTGAGAAAAAGTGTTTTTCTCCCTAATTTGACGCAAAAAGTGAAATTTGTTTTTTACTGCAAATTAACCAAAATTTGCTGTTTTAGGCGTAGAAAATAATAAAACCATTTTTAGAGCAATCGGACTGTTATTTTAACGTTATCACTGCGCGAAGTGAGAAAAACACTTTTTGGAGAAAAAGTGGTTTTTCTCCCTAATTTGACGCAAAAAGTGAAAATTTGCTGCAAATTAAACCGAAAATATGCTGTTTCATAGGCGTAGAACGCAATAAAATCTATTTTTAGAGCAATAGGACTGTTATTTCAACAGTAATCTCTGCGCCGAGGTGAGGAAAACACTTTTTTGAGACAAAGTGTTTTTCTCCCAAATTTGACGCAAAAAGTGAAAATTTGCTGGAAATCAACCAAAATATGTCTGTTCTTAGGCGTAGAACGTAATAAAAACCATTTTGTAGGAGCAACTCGGAATGTTATTTCAAAAAGTTATCACTGCGCCGTTTTGAGGGGGTTGAGAAAAAACACCTTTTTCTCAAAAAGTGTTTTTCTCCCAAATTTGATGCAAAAAGTGAAATTTGCCTGCAAATTAATCCAAATATGCTGTCTTTGGCGTGAAGTATAAAACCTAATAGTGAAATTTGCTGCAAATTAACAAAAATATTGCTATCTTAGGCGATAGAACGCAACAAAACCATTTTTTAGAGCAATCGCGACAGTTATTTCAAAAGTGTATCACTGTTGTGAGTGAAGAAAATCACTTTTCGAGAGAAAAAAGTGTTTTTTTCTCGCAAATTTGACGCAAAAAGTGAAATTTGCTGCAAAATTAAGCAAAATATATTGTTTAGGCGTAGAATGCAATAAAACCATTTTTCGAGCAATCGGACTGTTATTTCAAAAGTTATCCACTGCGCCGATTGAGAAAAAACACTTTTTTGAGAAAAAGTGTTTTTCTCCCAAATTTGACGCAAAAAGAGAAATTTGCTGCAAATAAACCAAAATATGCTGTCTTAGGCGTAGAACGTAATAATTCCAATTTAGAGCAATCGGCATGGTATTTCAAAAGTTATCACTACGCCGGGAGTGAGAAAAACACTTTTTCTCCAAAAAAGTGTTTTTTCTCCCAAATTTGGACGCAAAAAGTGAAATTTGCCTGCAAATTAACAAAATATGCGGGTCTTAGGGTAGAACGTTTTTCTCCCAAATTAAAACAAAAAGTGAAATTTGCTGCAAAATTAACCCAATTATGTATCTTTGGCGTGTTTTAGAACGCAATTAAAACCATTTTTAGAGCAAGTCGGACAGTTTATTTTCAAAGTTATCACTGTTGTGAGTGAGAAAAAAACTTTTTTGAGAAAAAGTGTTTTTATCCCAAATTTGACGCCAAAACAGTGAAATTTGCTGCAAATTAACCAAAATATGCTGTCTTTTGTTTTTTATGCGTAGAACGTAATAAAACCATTTTTTAGAGCAATCCGACTGTTATTTCAAAAGTTATCACTGTTTTGATGTTGAAAAAAACACTTTTCTCATAAAAAGTGTTTTTTTTCTCCCAAATTTGACGCAAAAGTATCTAAATTTGCTGCAAATGAACCAAAATATGCTGTCTTAGGCGTAGAAGGAAATAAAACCATTTTCTAGTGCAATCGAAGCTGTTATTTCAAAAGTTATCCACTGCGCCGAGTAGAGGAAAACACTTTTTTGAGGAAAAAAGTGTTTTTCTCCAATTTGACACAAAAAGTGAAATTTGCTGCAAATGAACCAAAATAAGCTTTCTTAGTCGTTTTAGAACCGCAATAAAAACATTTTTAGAGCAATCGGACTCTAGTTAATTTCAAAAAGTTATCACTGTATGAGCACTTGCGCCGAGTGAGAAAAACACTTTTCTCAATAAGTCTTGCGTAGAATGCAATTTTTCTCCCAAATTTGATTGCAAAAAGTGAAATTGCTGGCCTAAATTAAACCAAAATATGCTGTCTTAGGCGTAGAACGTAATAAAACTAATAGTGAAAATTGCTGCTTGCAACATTAACCAAAATATGCTGTCTTAGGCGTAGTTAGAAAGTTAATAAATCCATTTTTAGAGCCATCGGACTGGTTATTTTCAAAAGTTATCACTGCGCCTGAGTGTGAAAACCACTTTTTCTCAAAAAGTGTTTTTCTCCCAAATTTGACTGTTGTGAGTGGCAAAAAAGTGAACTTTGCTGCAAATCTAACAAAATGCTGTCTTAGGCGCTTTAGAACTATAAAACCGAAATTGTGAAATTTGCTGATAATTAACAATAATATGCTATCTTAGGCGGTAGAACGCAAATAAAACCATTTTTTAGAGCAATTCGGACAGTTATTGCAAAAGTTATCACTGGTTGTGAGTTGAGAAAAACACTTTTTTCGAGAAAAAGTGTTTTTCTCGCAAATTTGCCGCAAAAAGTGAAATTTGCTGCAAATTAAGCCAAAATATATTGTCTTAGGAGATAGAATGCAAATAACACCATTTTTAGAGCAATCGGACTGTTATTTCCAAAGTTATCACTGCGCCGAGGTTGAGAAAAACACTTTTTTGAGGAAAAGTGTTTTTCTCCCAAATTTGTCGCAAAAAGTGAAATTTGCTGCAAATGAACCAACATATGATGTCTTAGGCGTTTAGAACGTAATAAAAACCATTTTTAGAGCAATCGGACTGTTATTTCAAAAGTTATCACTGTTTTGAGTGAGAAAAAACACTTTTTTTCAAAAAAGTGTTTTTCTCCCAAATTTGATGCAAAAAAGTGAAATTTGCTGCAAATTACCAAAAATTATGTGTCGTAGGCGTTTTTGAACAGTGAATTTTAAAACGCTAATAGTGAAATTTGAGGCAATTAAACCAAAATATGCTGTCTTAGGCGTAGAAACGTAATAAATCCATTTTTTACAGCAATCGGACTGTTATTTCAAAAGTTATATCACTGCGTACGGAGTGAGAAAAACAATTTTTCTCAAACAAGTGTTTTTCTCCCAAAGTTGACCGCAAAAGTGAAATTTGTGCAAAATTACCCAAATATGCTGTCTTAGGCGTTTTTCTAGAACGTAATTAAAACCAATGTGATATTTGCTGAAAATTAACCAAAATATGTATCTTAGGCGTAGACCGCAACAATAACCATTTTTAGAGCAATCGGACATTTATTTCTAAAAAGTTAATCACTGTTGTGAGTGAGCAAAACACTTTTTTCGAGGAAAGAGGGTTTTTCTCGCAAAAATTTGACGCCGCAAAAAAGTGATATTTGCTGCAAATATTAAGCATACTATATTGTCTTAGGGGGTAGAATGCAATAAAACCATTTTTAGAGCAATTCCGGACTGATATTTCAAAAGTTATCACTGCGCCGATGTGAGAAAAACACTTTTTTGAGAAAAAGTGTTGTATTTTCTCCAAATTTGACGCAAAAAGTGAAATTTGCTGCAAATATGAACCAAAATATTGCTGGTCTTAGGCGTCTTGTAGAACGTAATAAAACCATTTTTAGAGCAATCGGACTGTTATTTCAAAAGTTATTCTCTGTTTTGAGTTGAGAAAATACACTTTTTTGAGAAAAAGGTTCTCAAAAAAGTGTTTTTCTCCAAATTTGAATGCAAAAAAAGTGGAAATTTGCTGCAAAATTACCAAAAAAAATATGCTGTCTTAGGCTGTAGTAGAACGTAATAAAACCATTTTTAGAGCTATCGGCCTGTCTATTTCAAAAGTTATCACTGCGCCGTGTGAGAAAAACACTTTTTTGAGAAAAAGTGTTTTTCTCCCAAATTTGACGCAAAAAGTGAAATTTGCTGCAAATTAACCAAAATATGCTTGCTTAGGCGTTAGCAACGCAATAAAATCATTCTTTAGAGCAATCGGACTGTTATTTCAAAAGTTATCACTGCGCTGTGTGAGAAAAACACTTTTTTGGAGAAAAAGTGTTTTTTTTCTCGCCCAAAAATTTGATGCAAAAAAGTGAAATTTGCTCGCAAATTAACACCAAAATATATGCTGTCTTAAGCATTGAACGTTAATAAAACCATTTTTAGAGCAATCGGACTGTTATTTCAAAAAGTTATCACTGCGCCGTAGTGAGAAAAACACTTTTTTGAGAAAAGTGTTTTTTCTCCCAAATTTGACGCAAAAAGTGAAACTTTGCTGCAAATGAACCAAAAATATATGCTGTTTTAGGCGTTAGACGTAATAAAACCATTTTGTTAGAGCAATTCGGACTGTTATTTAAAAGTTATCAAGTTTTGAGTGAGGAAAACACTTTTTCCCAAAAAGTGATTTTTCTCTCCAAATTTGACGCAAAAAGTGGAAAAATTTTGCTGCAAATTAACCAAAAATATGCTGTCTTAGGCGACTAAACGTAAATAAAACCTCATAGTGAGAATTTGCTGCAAATTAACAATAAATATGCTATTTACGGCGTTTAGAACGCAATAAAACCATTTTTAGAGCAATCGGACAGTTATTTTCAAAAGATTATCACTGTTGTGAGTGAGAAAAACACTATTTTGAGAAAAAGTTGTTTTTCTCGCAAATTTGACGCAAAAAGTGAAATTTGCTGCAAATTAAGCCAAAATATGCTGTCTTAGGTGTAGTGTTAGAACGCAATAAAACCATTTTTAGAGCAATCGCAACTGTTATTTCAAACAGTTATCACTGCGCCGAGTGAGAAAAACACTTTTTTGAGAAAAAGTGTTTTTCTCCCTAATTTGACGCAAAAAGTGAAATTTGCTGCAAATTAACCAAAATATGCTTTCTTAGGCGTAGAACGCAATAAAACCATTTTTAGAGCAATCGGACTGTTATTTTAAAAGTTATCACTGCGCCGAGTGAGAAAAACACTTTTTTGAGAAAAAGGGTTTGTTTTTTCTCTCCCCAAATTTGATTGAAAAAGTCGAAATTTGCTGCAAATTAACCAAATATATGCTGTCTTAGGCGTTAGGAACGTCAATAAAACCATTTTTAGTGAAATTTGACTGTTATTTCAAAAGTTATCACTGCTTGTGAGTGGAGAAAAACCACTCTCGTTTCGAGGACAAGTTTTTTTTCTGCCAATTTGACGCAAAAAAGTTGAAATTTGCTGCAAAATTAACCAAAATATGCTGTCTTAGGCGTAGAGTAGAACGTAATAAAACCATTTTTGAGCAGCATTCGGACTCAGTTATTTCAAAGTTATCACTGCGGCGGAGTGAGAAAACCACTTTTTTTGAAGAAAAAGTGTTTTTCTCGCAAATTTGACGCAAAAAGTGAAAATTTGCTGCAAATTAATCCAAAAATTTATGCTTTCTTAGGCGTAGAAACGCCAATAAAACCATTTTATAGAGCAAATCGGACTGTTATTTCAAAAGTTATCACTGCGCCGTACGTGAGAAAAACACTTTTTCTGAAGAAAAAGTGTTTTTCTCCCAACATTTGGACGCAAAAAAGTGAAATTTGCCTGCAAATCAACCAAAATATGCTGTCTTAGGAGTAGGATAAAATAAAAATCGTTTTAGGCGTAGAAACGTAATAAAAATAACCAATTTTGTCGAGCAATCGGAACTGTTATTTCAAAAGTTATCACTGTTTTGAGTGAGAGAAAAACACTTTTTCTCAAAAAGTGTTTTTCTCCCAAATTTGATGCAAAAAGAAATGAAATTTGCTGCAAAATTTAACCAAAATATGCTGTCTTAGGCGTTAGAACGTAATTAAAACCCTACTAGTGAAAATTTGTCTTGCAAATTAACCCAAATATGCTTATCTTCGGCGTAGAACGCAACAAAAACCATTTTTAGAGCAATCGGACAGTTATTTCCAAAAGTTATCACTGTTGTGGAAGTGAGAAAAACACTTTTTCGAGAAAAAGTGTTTTTTCCTCGCAAATTTGACGCAAAAAAGTGAAATTTGCTGCAAATTAAGCCAAATATATGCTGTCTTACGGCGTAGAATGTATAATAAAAACCATTTTTAGAGCTAATCGAACTGTCTATTTCAAAATTGTTATCACTGACGCCGAGTGAGAAAAACACTTTTTTGAGGAAAAAGTTGTTTTTTCTCCCAAATTTGACGCAAAAATGTGAAATTTGCTGCAAAATAACCAAAATATGCTTGTCTTAGGCGTTAGAACGCAATAAAACCATTTTTAGCAGCAATCGGACTGTTATTTCAAAAGTTATCACTGCGCCGAGTGAGACAAAACACTTTTTCTGAGAAAAAGTGTTATTTCTCCCAAATTTGACGCAAAAAGGTGAATTTTGCTGCAAATTAACCAAAATATGCTGTCTTAGGGCGTTAGAAACGTAATAAAAACCTAATAGTGAAAATTTGTGCAAATTAACAAAAATATGGCTATCGTAGGCGTTAGAACGCAACAAAAATAAAAAAAAAAAATATAAAAAAAAAAAACAACATTGTTTAGAGCAATCGGACATTTTATTTCAAAAGTTATCACTGTTGTGACTTGAGAAAAACACTTTTTCAGAGAGAAAAAGTGTTTTTCTTCCCAAATTTGACGCAAAAAGTGAAATTTGCTGCAAAATTAAGCAAAATATATGTTTGTCTTTAAGCGTAGAATGCAATTAAAATGATATTCTTAGAGCAATTCGGACTGTTATTTCAAAAGTTATCCCACTGCGCCGATTGTGAGAAAAACCCACTTTTTTGAGGAAAAAAGTGTTTTTTTTCTCCCAAATTTGACGCAAAAAAGTGAAATTTGCTGCAAATTAACCAAAATATGCCTGTCTTAGGCGTTAGAAACGTACAATAAAATCCATTTTTAGAGCAATCGGAATGTTATTTCAAAAGTTATCACTGCGCCGAGCGTGAGGAAAACACTTTTTTGAGAAAAAGTGTTTTTCTCCCAAATTTGACGGCAAAAAGTGAAATTTGCTGCAAATTAACCAATATATGCTGTCTTAGGCGTAGAACGCAATAAAACCAATTTTTTTTTTTAGAGCAATCGGAATGTTATTTCAAAAGTTATCACTGCGCCGAGTGAGAAAAACACTTTTTTGAAGAAACGTGTTTTTCTCCCAAATTTGACGCAAAAAAAGTGAAATTTGCTGCAAATTTAACCAAAATATGCTTTGTCTAAGGAGTGGAGTAGAACGCCAAATTTAAAACCATTTTTAGAGGCAATCGGACAGTTATTTCCAAAAGTTATCACTGCGGCTGGTGAGAGAAAAAAGCACTTTTTTTGAGAGAAAAGTGTTTTTCTCCCAAATTTGACGCAAAAAGATGAAATTTGCTGCAAAATTAACCTAAATTTAGCTTTCTTATGCGTTAGGAAACGCAATAAAACCATTTTTAGGAGCAATCGGACTGTTATTTCAAAAGTTATCAGCTGCGCCCCGCGTGAGAAAAACACTTTTTTTTCTGTGAAAAAGTGTTTTTTCTCCCAAATTTGATGCAAAGTGAAATTTGCTGCAAAATTAACAACTATGCTTGTCTTTTTAGGCGTAGAACGTAATAAAATCTCTAATTAGTGAAATTTAGCTGCAAATTAACCAAAATATGCGTGTCTTAGGCGTTAGAAACGCAATAAAACCATTTTTTAGAGCAAATCGGGACTGTTTATTTTCAAAAAGTTATCACTGCGCCGAGTGAGGAAAAACCCTTTTTTGAGAAAAAAAGTGTTTTTCTCGCAAATTTGACGCAAAAAGTGAAATTTGCTGCAAAATTAACCCAAAATATGCTTTCTTAGGAGTAGAACAGAAACGCAATTAACAATCATTTTTAGTGAGGAGCAATCGGGGGACTGTTATTTTCAAAAGTTATCACTGCGCGCGAGCGTGAGAAAAAAAACACTTTTTTCGAGGAAAAAGTGGTTTTTTCTCCCATAATTTGACGCAAAATAGTGAAATTTGGCTGCAAATTAACCAAAAATATGCTTGTCTAAGGCGTTAGAACGCAATAAAACCATTTTTTAGAGCAATCGGACTGTTATTTCAAAAGTTATCCACTGTTTTGAGTGAGAAAAAAACACTTTTTCTCAAAAGTGTTTTCTTTTGATGCAAAAAAGTGAAAATTTGCTGCAATATTCTCCCAAAATTTATGCAGTCTTAGCGTAGAACGTAATAGAAACCTAATAGTGAAATTTGCCTGCAAAAATTAACCAAAATATGCGTGTTCTTAGGACGTTAACGAACGCAATTAAAATCATTTTTGTAGAGCAATCGTGACTGTTATTTCAAAAGTTATCACTGCGCCGAAGGCTACGTTGCCGAGTGAGAAAAACTACTTTTTTTGAGAAAAAAGTGTTTTTCTCCCAAATTTGACGCAAAAAGTAGAGAAATTTGCTGCAAATATTAACCAAGATATATGCTGTCTTATGGCGTAGAACGTAATAAAACCTTAATAGGGAAATTTTGTGCAAATTAACCAAATATGCTATCTTAGGCGGTAGAACGCAATAAAACCATCATTTTTAGAGCAATCGGACTGTTATTTCAAAAGTTATCACTGCGGCTCGAAGTGAGAAAAACACTTTTTTGAGAAAAAAAGTTGTTTTTCTCCAAATTTGACGCCAAAAAAAGTGAAATTTGCTGCAAATTAACCAAAATATGCCTTGTCTAAGGCGTATTAGAACCTGTAATAAAACCTTTTTATTTTTAGAGCTCTCGGACTGTTATTTCAAAAAGTTATCACTGCGCCGATGTGAGGAAAAACACTTTTTTGTGATGAAAAAGTGATTTTCTCCACAAAAATTTGACGCAAAAAGTGAAATTTGCTGCAATGATTAACCAAAATATGCTTTTGTTCTTAGGTGTTTTAGGTACGTAATAAAACCATTTTTAGCGCAATCGGACTGTTATTTCAAAAGTTATTCACTGCGCCGAGTGATGAAAAACACTTTTATGAGAAAAAGTGTTTTTTCTCCCAAATTTGACGCCAAAACCAGTGAAATTTGATGATAATTAAAACCAAAATATGCTGTCTTAGCGTAGAACGTAATAAACCTAATAGTGAATATTTGCTGCTAAATTAACCAAAATAATGCTTTCTTAGGCGTAGTAGAAACGCAATAAAACCATTTTTAGAGCAATCGGACTGTTATTTCAAAAGTTTATCACTGTTGTGAGTGAGGAAAAACACTTTTTCGAGGAAAAAGTGTTTTTCTTCGCAAATTTGGACGCAAACAAAAGTGAAATTTTGCTGCAAATTAAAGCAAAATATATTGTTCTTTAGGCGTAGAACTGCAATAAAACCATTTTTAGAGCAATCGGACAGTTGTTATTTCAAAAAGTTATCACTGCGCCGAGTGAGAAAAACACTTTTTTGAGAAAAAGTGTTTTTTCTCCCAAATTTGACGCAAACAGTGAAAATTTGCTGCAAATTAACCAAAAATATGCTGTCTTAGGCGTTAGAACGTATAAATCCCATTTTTAGAGGCAATCGGGACTGTTATTTCAAAAAGTTATCACTGCGCCGAGTGAGAACAAACACTTTTTCTCTCAAAAAAGTGTTTTTCTCCCAAAATTTGACGCAAAAAGTGAAATATTTGCTGCAAATTAACCATAAATATGCTGTCTTAGGCGTTAGTGAAAAACGTAATAAAACCAAAAAAGTGAAATTTGCGCAAATTAACCAAAATATGCTATTATCTTAGGGCGTTAGAACGCAATACAAATCCATTTTTAGAAGCAAATCGGACAGTTATTTCAAAAAGTTATCACTGTTGTGAGTGAGATGAAAAACACTTTTTTGAGGAAAAAGTGTTTGTTTTTCCCAAAATTTGACGCAAAAAGTGAAATTTGCTGCAAATTGACCCAAAAATATGCTGTCTTAGGCGAAGAACGAGTTAATAAAAACCATTTTTAGAGCAATCCGACTAGGTTATTTCAAAAGTTATCCACTGGTTTGAAGTGAGAAAAAACACTTTTTCTCTCAAAAAGTGTTTTTTCTCCCAAATTTGACGCAAAAAGTGAATTTGCTGCAAAATTAACCAAAATATGCTATCTTAGGCGTTAGAACGTAATAAACCATTTTTAGAGCAATCGAAATGTTATTTCAAAAGTTATCACTGCGCCGAGTGGATGGAAAAACACTTTTTCTTGAGAGGTGAAAAAAGTGTTTTTCTCCCAAATTTGATGCAAAAGTGAAATTTGCTGCAAATTAACCAATATATGCTGTTGACGCGTAGAAAAGTAATAAAACCTAATAGTGAAATTTGCTGCAAAATTAACCCAAAATATGCTGTCTTAGGCGTTAGGAAACGTAATATAACAACCATTTTTAGCGAGCAATCGCGACTGTTATTTCAAAAGTTATCACTGCGCCGAGTGAGAAAAAACAACTTTTTCTCAAAAAAAGTGGGTTTTTCTCCCAAATTTGACGCAAAAAAGCTGAAAATTTGCTGCAAATTTATTAAAAACACAAAAAAAAAAAAAAAAAAAGAACAAAAAAAAAAAAAAAAAAAAAAAAAAAAAAATAAAAAAAAAAAAAAAAAAAAAAAAAAAAAAAAAAAAAAAAAAAAAAAAAAAAAAAAAATAAAAAAAAAAAAAAACCAAAATTTTGCTGTCTTAGGCGTAGAAAAAAAAACAAAAAAAAAAAAAAAAAAAAAAAAAAAAAAAAAAAAAAAAAAAAAAAAAAAAAAAAAAAAAAAAAAAAAAAAAAAAACCAAAATATGCTGTCTTAGGCGTAGAAACGTTATAAAACGCAAAATGTGAAATTCTGCAGCAAATTAACCAAAATATGCTATCTTAGGCGTAGAACGCACTAAAACCAATTTTTAGAGCAATCGGACTGTTATTTCAAAAGTTATCACTGTTGTGAGTTGAGAAAAAACACTTTTTCGAGAAAAAGTGTTTTTTCTCCCAAATTTGACGCAAAAAGTGAAAATTTGCTGCAAAATTAAGCAAAAATATGCTGTCTTAGCGTAGAACGGTTTAATAAAACCTAATAGTGAAAATTTGCTTGCAAATTAACCAAATATGCTATCTTAGGGTAGTAGTAGAACGCGCAACAAAAACCATTTTTAGTAGCAATCGGACAGTTATTTCAAAAGTTATCACTGCGCCGAGTGAGAAAAACACTTTGTCTTTGAGAAAAAGTGTTTTTTTTCTCCCAAATTTGGACGCAAAAAACAAGTGAAATTTGCTGCAAATTAACCAAAATATGCTGTCTAAGGGCGTTTATAGACACGTAATTAAAAACCATTTTTAGAGCCAATCGGATGCTGTTATTTTCAAAAGTTATCACTGTTTTGCGTATGTGAGAAAAAACACTTTTTCTCAAAAAAGTGTTTTTTCTCCCAAATTTGACGCAAAAAGTGAAATTTGGCTGCTAATTAACCAAAAATATGCTGTCTTAGGCGTCTAGAACGTAATAAAACCAAAAAGCTGAAAATTTGCTGCAAAATTTAACCAAATATGATATCTTAGGCGTAGAACGCACATTAAAACCATTTTAGAGCAATCGGACAGTTATTTCAAAAGTTATCACTGTTGTGAGTGAGAAAAACACTTTTTCGAGAAAAAGTGTTTTTCTCCCAAATTTGATGCAAAAAGTGAAATTTGCTGCAAATTAACCAAAATATGCTGTCTTAGGCGTAGAACGTAATAAAACCTAATAGTGAAATTTGCTGCAAATTAACCAAAATATGCTGTCTTAGGCGTAGAACGTAATAAATCCATTTTTAGAGCAATCGGACTGTTATTTCAAAAGTTATCACTGCGCCGAGTGAGAAAAACACTTTTTCTCAAAAAAGTGTTTTTCTCCCAAATTTGACGCAAAAAGTGAAATTTGCTGCAAATTAACCAAAATATGCTGTCTTAGGCGTAGAACGTAATAAAACCAAAATGTGAAATTTGCTGCAAATTAACCAAAATATGCTATCTTAGGCGTAGAACGCAATAAAACCATTTTTAGAGCAATCGGACAGTTATTTCAAAAGTTATCACTGTTGTGAGTGAGAAAAACACTTTTTCGAGAAAAAGTGTTTTTCTCGCAAATTTGACGCAAAAAGTGAAATTTGCTGCAAATTAAGCAAAATATATTGTCTTAGGCGTAGAATGCAATAAAACCATTTTTAGAGCAATCGGACTGTTATTTCAAAAGTTATCACTGCGCCGAGTGAGAAAAACACTTTTTTGAGAAAAAGTGTTTTCTCCCAAATTTGACGCAAAAAGTGAAATTTGCTGCAAATTAACCAAAATATGCTGTCTTAGGCGTAGAACGTAATAAAACCAAAATGTGAAATTTGCTGCAAATTAACCAAAATATGCTATCTTAGGCGTAGAACGCAACAAAACCATTTTTAGAGCAATCGGACAGTTATTTCAAAAGTTATCACTGTGCCGAGTGAGAAAAACACTTTTTCTCAAAAAAGTGTTTTTCTCCCAAATTTGACGCAAAAAGTGAAATTTGCTGCAAATTAACCAAAATATGCTGTCTTAGGCGTAGAATGCAATAAAACCATTTTTAGAGCAATCGGACTGTTATTTCAAAAGTTATCACTGCGCCGAGTGAGAAAAACACTTTTTTGAGAAAAAGTGTTTTTCTCCCAAATTTGACGCAAAAAGTGAAATTTGCTGCAAATTAACCAAAATATGCTATCTTAGGCGTAGAACGCAATAAAACCATTTTTAGAGCAATCGGACAGTTATTTCAAAAGTTATCACTGTGCCGAGTGAGAAAAACACTTTTTCTCAAAAAAGTGTTTTTCTCCCAAATTTGATGCAAAAAGTGAAATTTGCTGCAAATTAACCAAAATATGCTGTCTTAGGCGTAGAACGTAATAAAACCTAATAGTGAAATTTGCTGCAAATTAACCAAAATATGCTATCTTAGGCGTAGAACGCAATAAAACCATTTTTAGAGCAATCGGACAGTTATTTCAAAAGTTATCACTGTTGTGAGTGAGAAAAACACTTTTTTGAGAAAAAGTGTTTTTCTCCCAAATTTGACGCAAAAAGTGAAATTTGCTGCAAATTAACCAAAATATGCTGTCTTAGGCGTAGAACGTAATAAAACCATTTTTAGAGCAATCGGACTGTTATTTCAAAAGTTATCACTGCGCCGAGTGAGAAAAACACTTTTTTGAGAAAAAGTGTTTTTCTCCCAAATTTGACGCAAAAAGTGAAATTTGCTGCAAATTAACCAAAATATGCTGTCTTAGGCGTAGAACGTAATAAAACCATTTTTAGAGCAATCGGACTGTTATTTCAAAAGTTATCACTGTTTTGAGTGAGAAAAACACTTTTTCTCAAAAAAGTGTTTTTCTCCCAAATTTGACGCAAAAAGTGAAATTTGCTGCAAATTAACCAAAATATGCTGTCTTAGGCGTAGAACGTAATAAAACCTAATAGTGAAATTTGCTGCAAATTAACCAAAATATGCTATCTTAGGCGTAGAACGCAACAAAACCATTTTTAGAGCAATCGGACAGTTATTTCAAAAGTTATCACTGTTGTGAGTGAGAAAAACACTTTTTCGAGAAAAAGTGTTTTTCTCGCAAATTTGACGCAAAAAGTGAAATTTGCTGCAAATTAAGCAAAATATATTGTCTTAGGCGTAGAATGCAATAAAACCATTTTTAGAGCAATCGGACTGTTATTTCAAAAGTTATCACTGCGCCGAGTGAGAAAAACACTTTTTTGAGAAAAAGTGTTTTTCTCCCAAATTTGACGCAAAAAGTGAAATTTGCTGCAAATTAACCAAAATATGCTGTCTTAGGCGTAGAACGTAATAAATCCATTTTTAGAGCAATCGGACTGTTATTTCAAAAGTTATCACTGCGCCGAGTGAGAAAAACACTTTTTCTCAAAAAAGTGTTTTTCTCCCAAATTTGACGCAAAAAGTGAAATTTGCTGCAAATTAACCAAAATATGCTGTCTTAGGCGTAGAACGTAATAAAACCAAAAAGTGAAATTTGCTGCAAATTAACCAAAATATGCTATCTTAGGCGTAGAACGCAATAAAACCATTTTTAGAGCAATCGGACAGTTATTTCAAAAGTTATCACTGTTGTGAGTGAGAAAAACACTTTTTTGAGAAAAAGTGTTTTTTTCCCAAATTTGACGCAAAAAGTGAAATTTGCTGCAAATTTACCAAAGTAAGCTTTCTTAGGCGTAGAACGCAATAAAACCATTTTTTAGAGCAATCGGACTGTTATTTCAAAAGTTATCACTGTTTTGAGTGAGAAAAACACTTTTTGAGAAAAAGTGTTTTTCTCCCAAATTTGACGCAAAAAGTGAAATTTGCTGCAAATTAACCAAAATATGCTGTCTTAGGCGTAGAACGTAATAAAACCATTTTTAGAGCAATCGGACTGTTATTTCAAAAGTTATCACTGCGCCGAGTGAGAAAAACACTTTTTTGAGAAAAAGTGTTTTTCTTCCAAATTTGACGCAAAAGTGAAATTTGCTGCAAATTAACCAAAATATGCTGTCTTAGGCGTAGAACGTAATAAATCCATTTTTAGAGCAATCGGACTGTTATTTCAAAAGTTATCACTGCGCCGAGTGAGAAAAACACTTTTTCTCAAAAAAGTGTTTTTCTCCCAAATTTGACGCAAAAAGTGAAATTTGCTGCAAATTAACCAAAATATGCTGTCTTAGGCGTAGAACGTAATATAAAACCTAATAGTGAAATTTGCTGCAAATTAACCAAAATATGCTTATCTTAGGCGTAGAGACGCAATTAAAACCGATTTTTTAGAGCAATCGGACAGTTATTTCAAAAGTTATCACTGTTGTGAGTGAGAAAAACACTTTTTCGGCAAAAAATGTTTTTCTCCCCAAATTTGACGCAAAAAGAGAAAATGCTGCAAAATAAACCAAAATACTTCTAGAGGCCGTAACTAATAACCCAAAAGTAAATTGCTCAAATTAACCAAATATGCTATCTTACTTAAACGCAATAAAACCATTTTTAGAGCAATCGGACAGAGTTATTTCAAAAGTTATCCACTGTATGTAGTGAGAAAAACACTTTTTTAGAAAAAGTGTTTTTTCTCCCAAATTTTTGACGCAAAAAGTGTGAAATTTGCTGCAAATTAAGCAAAATATATTTTCTTTAGGCGTAGAAAACCATTAAAACCATTTTTTAGAGCAATCGGTACTGGTTATTTCAGAAAGTTATCACTGCGCGTATGTGAGAAAAACACTATTTTTGAGAAAAAGTGTTTTTCCTCACAAAATTTGACGCAAAAAGTGAAATTTGCTGCAAAATTAACCAAAATATGCTGTCTTAATCGTAGAATGTCTTAGGCGTAGAATGCAATAAAAACCAATGATTTTTAAGAGGCAATCGCGACTGTTATATTCATAAGTTATCACTGCGCCGAGTGAGAAAAACACTTTTTTGAGAAAAAGTGTTTTTTTTCTCCCAAATTTGACGCAAAAAGTGAAATTTGCTGCAAAATAACCAAAATATGCTGTCTTAGGCCGTAGAAACGTAATAAAATCCATTTTTTAGAGCAAGCGGACTGTTATTTCAAAAGTTATCACAGCGCCGAGTGACTGTTATTTCAAAAGTTATCAATGTTTTGATGTGAGAAAAAACACTTTTTTCTCAAACAAAGTGTTTTTCTCCCAAATTTGACGCAAAAAGTGAAATTTGCTGCAAAAATTTAACCAAAAATTATGCTGTCTTAAGGCGTATAACGTAATAAAACCAAAATTCAAATTGCCTGTCTGCAAATTAACCAAAATATCATCTAGAGTAAACCTATAAAACCAGTTTTAGAGCAACACAGTTATTTCAAAGTTACACTGATGTGAGTGAAAAAAACACTTTTTTGAAAAAAGTTTTTTTCCCAAATTTGAACGCAAAAATGAAATTTGCTGCAAATTAACCAAAATATGCTTTCTTAGGCCGTAGAAAACCGCAATAAAACCATTTTTTAGAGCAATCGGACTGTTTATTTCAAAAGTTATCACTGTTGTAGTGAGAAAAAAACAAAACTTTTTCGAGAAAAAGTGTTTTTCTCCCAAATTTGACGCAAAAAGTGAAATTTGCTGCAAATTAACCAAAATATGCTTTGTCTTATGGCGTAGAACGTAAATAAAAACCATTTTTAGAGCAATCGGACTAGTTTATTTCAAAAGTTATCAATCTGCGCCCGAGTGAGAAAAACACTTTTTTCTTGAGAAAAAGTGTTTTTCTCACCAAATTTGACGCAAAAAAGTGTGAAATTTGCTGCAAAAGAACCAAAAAATAAGCTTTTCTTAGGCGTTAGAAAGCGTATAACGCAATAATTACATTTTTAGAGCAATCGGACTGTTATTTTTTTTCAAAAGTTATCACTGTTCTTGAGTGAGAAAAAACACTTTTTCTCAAAAAAGTGTTTTTCTCCCAAATTTGACGCAAAAAGTGAAATTTGCTGCAAATTAAACCAAAAATATGCTGTCTTAGGCGTAGAACGTAATAAAACCATTTTTTAAAAGCAATCGGAACGTTATTTCAAAAGTTATCACTGCGCCGACGTATAAAACACTTTTTTCCAGAAAAGTAGTGTTTTTCCTCCCAAATAATTGATGACGCAAATAGTGAAATTTGCTGCAAATTAACCAAAATATGCTTTCTTAGGCGTAGAACGCAATAAAACCATTTTTAGAGCAATCGGACTGTTATTTCAAAGTTATCACTGTTTTTAGTGAGAAAAACACTTTTTCTCAAAAAAGTGTTTTTCTCCCAAATTTGACGCAAAAAGTGAAATTTGCTGCAAATTAACCAAAATATATTGTCTTAGGCGTAGAACGCAATAAAACCATTTTTAGAGCAATCGGACTGTTATTTCAAAAGTTATCACTGCGCCGAGTGAGAAAAACATTTTTTGAGAAAACACTTTTTCTCAAAAAGTGTTTTTCTCCCAAATTTGACGCAAAAAGTGAAATTTGCTGCAAATTAACCAAAATATGCTGTCTTAGGCGTAGAACGTAATAAAACCATTTTTAGAGCAATCGGACTGTTATTTCAAAAGTTATCACTGCGCCGAGTGAGAAAAACACTTTTTCTCAAAAAAGTGTTTTTCTCCCAAATTTGACGCAAAAAGTGAAATTAACCAAAATATGCTGTCTTTAACCAAAATAAACTATTTTAGGCGAGAGCAATCGGACTGTTATTTCAAAAGTTATCACTGCGCCGAGTGTCACTGCGCCGAGTGTGAAATAACACTTTTTTGAGAAAAAGTGTTTTTTCTCCCAAATTTGACGCAAATTTGACGCAAAAAGTGAAATTTGCTGCAAATTAACCAAAATATGCTGTCTTAGGCGTAGAATGTAATAAAACCATTTTTAGAGCAATCGGACTTAAATATACGTAATAAAAACCAAAAAGTGAAAATTATGCCTGCAAATTAACCAAAATATGCTGTCTTAGGCGTAGAGTGCTACAAAACCATTTTTAAGCAATCGGACAGTTATTTTTTCTCCCAAATTTGACGCAAAAAGTGAAATTTGCTGCAAATTAACCAAAATATACTGCTATCTTAGGCGTAGAACGCAATAAAACCATTTTTAGAGCAATCGGACAGTTATTTCAAAAGTTATCACTGTTGTGAGTGAGAAAAACACTTTTTCGAGAAAAGTGGGGAAAAAGTGTTTTTCTCCCAAATTTGACGCAAAAAGTGAAATTTGCTGCAAATTAACCAAAATATGCTTTGTTAGGCGTAGAACGCAATAAAAATTAAAACCATTTTTGGGAGCAATCGGACTGTTATTTCATTTCAAAAGTTATCACTGTTGTGAAGTGAGAAAAACACTTTTTCTCAAAAAGTGTTTTTCTCCCAAATTTGACGCAAAAAGTGAAATTTGCTGCAAATTAACCAAATATGCTGCTGTCTTAAGAAGCAATAAAAACAATTTTTAGAGCAATCGGACTGTTATTTCAAAAGTTATCACTGCGCCGAGTGAGAAAAACACTTTTTTGAGAAAAAGTGTTTTTCTTTCAAATTTGACGCAAAAAGTGAAATTTGCTGCAAATTAACCAAAATATGCTATCTTAGGCGTAGAACGCAATAAAACCAATTTAGAGCAATCGGACAGTTATTTCAAAAGTTATCACTGTTGTGATTGAGAAAAACACTTTTTTGAGAAAAAGTGTTTTTCTCCCAAATTTGACGCAAAAAGTGAAATTTGCTGCAAATTAACCACAATATGCTGTCTAGGCGTAGAACGCAATAAAACCATTTTTAGAGCAATCTGAATGTTATTTCAAAAGTTATCACTGCGCCCATAGAGAAAAACACTTTTTTGAGAAAAAGTGTTTTTCTCCCAAATTTGATGCAAAAGTGAAATTTGCTGCAAATTAACCAAAATATATTGTCTTAGGCGTAGAACGTATTAAAACCATTTTTGCATTTTACTCACATCCCGTAATTGCACTAAGCGGCAACAATTTGCGCGTAAATGTAGAAAAATATTGAAGAGCAAGACAAATTTTTTTCATACAAATATCGCGTTCTATTTGGATGGAGTGTCGTTTGAATACAAAAGCAAGCCGATGCCGGATGCTGTTGCTCCGAAAGGGAAAATATGGAGAAAAAGAAGTTAAGGGCTCCCGATAACAAGTAATTGGGATCAAATGAATTGCCTGGTGGAAAGCGGTTATACCTCGTTGTTGCTATTATATTCGGGAAAGGAGTTATCTTGGTGGAAGAATATGAGCATATGGATGGCAAATATTTCAGTGATTTTGTGAAAAGAAACTTCCCAATTTTCTTTTCTGATCGAAGTTAAGAAAAGTTGTTTACCATGGACAACGATCCGTCGTAAACCAGTAAGGCTGCGATGAGAGCGAATGATGATGTAGGAGCTAAACTATTTACTATTCCTGCGCGTTCTCCAGAGCTAAATCTAATCGAAAACCTGTTTCACATGGTAAAGAAAGAACTTGCGAACCAGGTTATTGCCGAACGAATAATAAACGAAACTTGGTGTCAATTCAAGACAAGAGTACGCAAAACTGTAATGCAAACCTCAGTAACTTTTATTCACAATCTCTTATTAAGTATGCCAAAACGCGTTGATGCCGTCATACAATGTAAAGGATTTAGAACGAAATATTAATTTTAACAACATTCCGCGCTCTTCATACAACGATACTCACCACGATACTCACCACGATACTCACCCTCATGTTTATGGCAATAAGCCCACATTACAGTGATAATAGCAAGAAAATGGTCATTAAAAGTTAACAGTATTATTAATTATATTAAAGGAAGGAACTTTGCTATTTTTTACGTGAATTTTATTTTAAATGGACTTAAACAACACATAATTGACTCACGGTACTCACTCAAACTATAAATATAAACAGAATAGATCAGGTTTCCTTAGCACATAAACGATTATCGTGGACAAACTTATTTTCCAAGCGCATAAGTCGTTTAATCATATTAGTTACATTTTACAAACGTATTAAGTAAGTTATCAAAGATGAGAAAACGGCAAAGCAACTACTCTCTTGTGGTATATTTTGATTTTGGGACGTGAGTACAGTGGTGAGTATCGTGCGAGTATCGAGAGACGCTTGAGAGATTACGTCATACCCGGAAAAGACACTGCGTGTAATGTTGATTACTGTTGACTGTTAGTTAAAATAAGCTTTGAAAAACAAGAATTACATGGTTTTAACTCTTTTTGTTCGTCTTGTGGTATCTGTCGGTGTAACTTGAATAAGCGCCATCTCACTTGTATCATTTCAAGAGGAGTGCAATCACTTGTTGCAAATAAAGGGGTATCTTTCTCCAGAACAATATGTCTCTCTATTCATTACATTTTTAGCAGCAGGAAAATGAACGACATCTCCTTCAAGAACTTGTAAGAGCTCACACCATGGTATCAGTGACGGTTTCCAGCGGAAATCATTTAATAACACTACTTCTGCCGTCTCTACGCCAAGCCACGCGGTACCCGAACCAGGGTTAAGAAAACAATCGAAGATCGTTTTTAAGGGGGAAAGAAGGGAGGTTTTGCAACAATTAGCGGGACCATATATAAAAATGTTTCGGTATTTTCCTCTACCTCGTGTTAACGTTTCATTGTGTGCTTGTTATTATTCTGATTGCAAGATTATGGTCGGACAATCATTTTCAAAAGCGTTGGGACACTCACAAGGTTTTTGACTCATTTCCTCTTTTTGTGCTCCCCCCGGGCCCCTGATCAATGTTGTACGACATATCTACTGCGAATTTCGTCGAAATGATAACTTGTTTCGCTAGACAACATTGTAAAGGGAGGGAGAGAAAGTAGCCCCATTGTCAAATAGATGATGTAGATCAAGTATATGATAGAAAATCTCAGGTTCCCAACGTCTTTTGAAATTGATTGATCATTTTCAAAAGCGTTGGGACACTCACAGGGTTTTTGACTCATTTCCTCTTTTTGTGCTCTCCTCGGGCCCCTGATCCATGTTGTACGACATATATACTGCGAATTTTGTCGAAATGATAACTTGTTTCGCTAGACTACATTGTAAAGGGAGGGAGGGAAAGTAGCCCCATTGTCAAATAGATGATGTAGATCAAGTATATGATAGAAAATCTCAGGTTCCCAACGTCTTTTGAAATTGATTGATCATTTTCAAAAGCGTTGGGACACTCTCAGGGTTTTTGACTCATTTGCTCTTTTTGTGCTCCCCCCGGGCCCCTGATCCATGTTGTACGACATATCTACTGCGAATTTTGTCGAAATGATAACTTGTTTCGCTAGACTACATTGTAAAGGGAGGGGGATGGAGGGAAAGTAGCCCCATTGTCAAATAGATGATGTAGATCAAGTATATTATAGAAAATATCAGGTGTCCCAACGTCTTTTGAAATTGGGTGTCCGAATTCCAAATTTCCAGGCCCTAACATAAAAAAATATACAAGAGTTCACATTCACGATGGTTGTGGAAAATTAATACGTTATAGAGGAGAAGAATTATCAGCTTCAAGGTACTATCATTTCACAAATTCAATAGTACTTAAAACGGGGAGGTTATGTAATAATATCTCGGAATAATTTCATGAGGAATATGGGCGGCGTTTCAAGCTGACACATACAAGTGTAAATTCTTAAAAATCCGGAATATCATTGAAAATCATGAAGGAATATCTGATTAAATTAAGATATACATTCTCTTTCAAGCGTGTGCAATAATCTTAGAGTCATGATGACGTAAAGGGTGCGCATTTTGAACGTAATTGTAAACATCGCATGCGTCTGATTTGTCCTATCGAACATTCTACAGGGAAATAAGTGTCTGGGATTCCATTTTGGCAAGCACGACAAGCATTTTGGCAAGCATGACAAGCATTTTACTCACATCTCGTAATTGCACTAAGCGGCAACAATTTGCGCGTAAATGTAGAAAAATATTGAAGAGCAAGCCAAATTTTTTTCATACAAATATCGCGTTCTATTTGGATGGAGTGTCATTTGAATACAAGAGCAAGCCGATGCCGGATGCTGTTGCTCCGAAAGGGAAAATATGGAGAAAAAGAAGTTAAGGGCTCCCGATAACAAATAATTGGGATCAAATGAATTGCCTGGTGGAAAGCGGTTATACCTCGTTGTTGCTATTGCATTCGGGAAAGGAGTTATCTTGGTGGAAGAATATGAGCATATGGATGGCAAATATTTCAGTGATTTTGTGAAAAGAAACTTCCCAATTCTCTTTTCTGATCGAAGTTAAGAAAAGTTGTTTACCATGGACAACGATCCGTCGTAAACCAGTAAGGCTGCGATGAGAGCGAATGATGATGTAGGAGCTAAACTATTTACTATTCCTGCGCGTTCTCCAGAGCTAAATCCAATCGAAAACCTGTTTCACATGGTAAAGAAAGAACTTGCGAACCAGGTTATTGCCGCACGAATAATAAACGAAACTTGGTGTCAATTCAAGACAAGAGTACGCAAAACTGTAATGCAAACCACAGTAACTTTTATTCACAATCTCTTATTAAGTATGCCAAAACGCGTTGATGCCGTCATACAATGTAAAGGATTTAGAACGAAATATTAATTTTAACAACATTCCGCGCTCTTCATACAACGATACTCACCACGATACTCACCACGATACTCACCCTCATGTTTATGGCAATAAGCCCACATTACAGTGATAATAGCAAGAAAATGGTCATTAAAAGTTAACAGTATTATTAATTATATTAAAGGAAGGAACTTTGATATTTTTTACGTGAATTTTATTTTAAATGGACTTAAACAACACATAATTGACTCACGGTACTCACTCAAACTATAAATATAAACAGAATAGATAAGGTTTCTTTAGCACGTAAACGAGTATCGTGGACAAACTTATTTTCCAAGCGCATAAGTCGTTTAATCATATTAGTTACATTTTACAAACGTATTAAGTAAGTTATCAAAGATGAGAAAACGGCAAAGCAACTACTCTCTTGTGGTATATTTTGATTTTGGGACGTGAGTACCGTGGTGAGTATCGTGCGAGTATCGAGAGACGCTTGAGAGATTACGTCATACCCGGAAAAGACACTGCGTGTAATGTTGATTACTGCTGACTGTTAGTTAAAATAAGCTTTGAAAAACAAGAATTACATGGTTTTAACTCTTTTGTTCGTCTTGTGGTATCTGTCGGTGTAACTTGAATACGCGCCATCTCACTTGTATCATTTCCGTGTTAACTCTGTCAATAGACCCACCATTTATATAAGGACAAGAGGAGCGCAATCACTTGTTGCAAATAAAGCGGTATCTTTCTCCAGAACAATATGTCTCTCTATTCATTACATTTTTAGCAGCAGGAAAATGAACGACATCTCCTTCAAGAACTTGCAAGAGCTCACACCACGGTATCAGTGACGGTTTCCAGCGGAAATCATTTAATAACACTACTTCTGCCGTCTCTACGCCAAGCCACGCGGTACCCGAACCAGGGTTAAGAAAACAAGATCGTTTTTAAGGGGGAAAGAAAGGAGGTTTTGCAACAATTAGCGGGACCATATATAAAAATGTTTCGGTATTTTCCTCTACCTCGTGTTAACGTTTCATTGTGTGCTTGTTATTATTCTGATTGCAAGATTATGTTCGGACAATCATTTTCAAAAGCGTTGGGACACTCACAAGGTTTTTGACTCATTTTCTCTTTTTGTGCTCCCCCCGGGCCCCTGATCAATGTTGTACGACATATCTACTGCGAATTTCGTCGAAATGATAACTTGTTTCGCTAGACAACATTGTAAAGGGAGGGGGAGGGAGAGAAAGTAGACCCATTGTCAAATAGATGATGTAGATCAAGTATATGATAGAAAATCTCAGGTTCCCAACGTCTTTTGAAATTGATTGATCATTTTCAAAAGCGCTGGGACACTCACAGGGTTTTTTACTCATTTCCTCTTTTTGTGCTCCCCCCGGGCCCCTGATCCATGTTGTACGACATATCAACTGCGAATTTCGTCGAAATGATAACTTTATGTCAGCATACCTAAGAACACTGTTGTACAGTGAAACACTGAAACCGACATGGACAGCCAAGGCTCACAGCCACTTTCTTTGGCTGTTCGTCCCTATATAAACTAACCTGACTGGTTTTGAGAAGCCTGTGCACAATACCGGAGGGTTACTGAATGTGCACAGGTTAGGTTTTGAGGCACCAGATACCCCCTTTATTTCAATCCAACCAGACATTGTCGGATTAGAAGAAGCTTTATCATACCATATGGGACATTTCATGGACATAGAGAAGCTCATCTCTCTACATCATCTTGGCCATCCTAAGTTACACTATGCCACATATCTAATCTGAGCTGTCTGGTTTTGAGGCACCAGAAATCCCCTTACCTCTATCCAACCAGAAATTGTCTGATTAGAAGAAGCTTTATCATACCATATGGGATATTCATGGGAGGAGCTCATCTCTACATCATCTTGGTCATCCTAACTAACTTACACTATGCCGACTATCTAACCTGAGTTGTCTGGTTTTGTGGCACCAGATACTTCCCCTTTACCTCTATCCAACCAGACATTGTCTGATTAGAAGAAGCTTTATCAGACCATATGGGACATTTCATGGCACATCATCCATCTAACTCACAATAACATTATACCGGTATCTCAATGAAGAGGACCCAATCTGTACAAGCACACTAAAATAGTAACTGAAACTTTGCCAAACTTAAAAATAGGTATGCTTGGTGCAGGCGCGGATTTAGAAGTTAGTCGCATAAATTAGATTTAGAATTTGCAATTCAAAATACCTGTGAATAACAATCCTATTGGATAGGTTTTTGTTCTGAATTATTCTTAAGAAAAGCATAACCAATAGGGTTGTTCATGAAGTGTCTAATTTATGCGACTAACTTCTAAATCAGCGCCTGGCTTGGTGTACTTTGACATACATGTACCTACTCCTCCAGTAATGTGTATGTATTAAGGTATTTGATGTGCCCACTAACTGGTATAAGCAAGTGTACCCTGCAGGTAAACTCCTGATTTTTTGGTCATATCATGTCCATGTTTTGATTGTTGATAACAAAATGATAGAACCTTAATTAATTATAATATTATGTGAGGGACATAATTTGCAGACAATTAAGAAGAATTAAGAGATTTATTATTACAACATACTATTATTGTGCATAAAATATTTGTTGCAATAATACAAAATTAATTACATTAAAATGTCTAAATCAGTTCAGTTATCCTACTATCAGCTGAAAATGTATCAATAACCCACTCAACCAAAGGTTCTATTTCCTGATGAATTGCCATCAGTGCCATTTTATCTGCTACCACGGTGTTCCTTGTATAATCTTTTAACTTACGCACGGCTGAGAAAGAACGTTCACACTAACAAGATGTGACAGGTAGAGTTGAAAGAATCAAAGCTAACAGCATTTGGTGTTGAAGCAACACTATTATATTGGGATGCGAACCTTTATAATTTACCCAATATGTCTGCCACAATTCCAACTCACCACAGGCTAGAGGGTTTGGAAGATTGTCTTCATAAAAATTAGAGTATTTTTAAATGTCTGCTTCCAACTAATAATACCGGTATTGCCTATCAAGGATATCATTTAATCATTTTGCTCGGTATAATAGTAATACTCAACCCATACAGTAGATGTCATTAACATCAGGTCCTGTCAAGAGAATTATCACCTACCAGGGCCAAAGAAACAGAACTGTACAAGCAATTTCCAGATGCTTCAGATCAATAAGACAGATACAACACTAAAGTCAAATATCCAATGGCCATGCCATCGAATAAGTAAAAAATAGAAATAAACACTACTGTACATATGTTCGAATATTAAATATAATACTATATTATGAATTATTCATCTTATACTGATAGCCAGTCAATTTAAATAATTCACGGCTCACAAGTAATGAGAAAGTAGATCGGATAAAATATCCAGTATCCACTCACCTTAGTCTTAAAGCAAAAAAATGTTTCTTCCCAGCTTTTACTGAGGAATATATGCCAGAAACTCTTGATCCGTGAGAAAAGCACAAGACTGGACTCATCGTTGTCATTTTGTAGAGTGTTATCTACAAGTTCCGTGACATCTGATCCGTAGAAGCGATGATCGAAACCGAACTCAGTCTCAAGCAAAAGTTACTGCCATAGTTTGTTCATCAGTTCAATGCATTGTTGTTCGACGTAGACCTGTACGTCCAAAAATCCAAATGACCTTTCTAGCCAATCAAAAGCCAATATTTCAACGGGGTCTTGACCAAATTCTGACTACCCTCTATTGTCTTTGTCCAATCAGTGCTCGTTATTTCGACGTAGACGGCCATTTTGACGTACTGAAATTATACCAATTTGTAAAATGGTTTCCCTCTCTATCCCTATGCTATGGTCTCTTTGAAGAAGGCTACATGAAGTACAAATTCTTGCGACCCAGCGTCCTCTGACCAAAGACTGAATCAGCAATATAATATCCTTCGAAAACGAAATTTTCGAAAACGAAATTTTCGAAAATTTCAAAAACATATTTCCAAAATTTCAAAGTTCAAGTGTAATTTTCAAAAATGTCAAATTTGAAATAAAATGGAATTTTGAAAACAATTTAATTCGTGAATAAATTAGTCTGGGATTTTTGTCTCCATCGCTTGACGTGTTTGACGAACCCTACATTGTTAAAAGATCAGAGTGCACCAAATGATTTTATAAAGATCTGCTCAGTACATGTAAGTTATACTTACATATATGTCATTTTAAATTATTCTTTTATTTGAAATGGATAATACTGTAGAATCTCAAAAGTACAGTAACAGCCCAGATAGTAACTGGCCCCAATAATAACCAGCCTAGATAGTAACCAGCCCTTTAAAAGTAATACAATAACATGTGAAAGAGATTTTAGGTAAAGATTTTAGGACTCGACGAGACCAGTTACGAAAATGCTACTCGAAGACCTTTCGGCGTGAATCAAACTCACAACCACGTGATGTTCTTATCAACTGAGCCACAAAGGGCCATTGCTGAATGCAAGTCATGAGTTCTAGATTATAGTAGATACATGGTAATGTCTGTGAATTAATATTTGGTTTATCATATAATATTAATACATAATATTGGCATTTAAACTCAATAACATGAAGAAATTTTATGTAAAGATTTTTACGATGTGTCTACAACTTCTGAGACTCAACCGATCGAGACCAGTTGCGAAAAATGCATCTCCAAGACCTTTCCATATCGGAGTTGTATTTTTTGAAATTGGTCTTGGTTGAATCTAAGAAGTTGTTGACACATCATAAAAACCTTTATATAAAATGTCTTTCACATGTTAATGGTTGTTGAGTGTAAATGCCAATATTACTTGTAATAAACCAAATATTATTCCACAGGCATTACCATCTACTATATATACTATCTTCAAAATTAGAAAAAAGGCTCACATTCCATTGATTATTGATCACTTTTATTTACTTTTGATTGGCATGAGTAAACTTTATTAGTACATTTATGAAATACTGTCTACTATAGGGGTTTCCCTCTGCTGCATAAAATGATTGTGTCTAATTGTTTCTCTGCTCCAATTTAACAATAAGAATTTTAGCCAGAAGAATATATTGGTAATGAAATCAGAAAAACAACAGCACCAAGACTCATTGTATCTGGTGCACTGGCCACCATCAAATCATTGTATTTGGTAGCAGAGGGTGTCATAATTTATAAGCTGAATAATGTTCGCCTAGCAATTTATATGTTACCAATCGTAGAATGAATTGTATTGTAGAATGAACCAATTGGAGAATGCTCTCGATATATTTACATATTTTAACAACATTTATCTATTATTTTATATTTTATAATATGAAACAAGCTATTTGTTTAAATTAAAAACCCTTTTATCATAAACCTTTCTGTGTTTCTGATCCTGCAGCTGTATCTGATTTTAACTCTGGGAGTGGAGTTAAAGCTGGTGGAGTTAAAATGACTCCATAAAACGGGTGTTTTGAATCTTTTTCTAATGACTCCTTTTTCAGAGTTAAAATAACTCCCAAATAAGAGTTAAATTGACTCCAATATCGGAGTTAGAATAACTCCGTTTATCAGAGTTAAATTGAGTTATTTTAACTCCCAAAAGTGAGTTAAAATTAGTGGAGTTAAAATAACTCCGAAAAACTGGGGCGTTTTTACCTTTTATTAACTCCATTTTTGGAGATAAAATAACTCCTTGAAAATAACAGTGCAGGTAGAGCTATTACCTTAAACGAACCAGTGTTTGAGAAAATGTTGGAACTTATAATTCCGATGCTTGTGAAGATTGTTTAGGAAGATGATACCTTAACTAATGACATCAAGTTCTCGTTGTTGGAAGAAGAAATGGGCCTGGTTTGACCAATCTTTCTGCCAGCGATGTTGACGCAAAACACGCTTTAATATCGGCGTTTTCTTATCCTTATCCTTATATTTATATTTATCTTTATCGTTATCGTTATCTTAATCCTTATCCTATCCTATCCTTATCCTTATCCTTATCCTTATCTTTATCCTTATCTTTATCCTTATCCTTATCCTTATCTTTATTTTTATATTTATATTTATCTTTATCTTTATCTTTATCTTTATCTTTATCTTTATCTTTATCTTTATCCTGATCTTTATCCTTATCCTTATCCTTATCTTTATTTTTATATTTATCTTTATCTTTATGTTTATCTTTATCCTTATCCTTATCCTTATCCTTGTCCTTGTCCTTATCCTTATCCTTATCCTTATCCTTATCCTTATCCTTATCCTTATGGCCTTATCCTTATGGCCTTATCCTTATGTACTTATCCTTATGGCCTTATCCTTATGTACTTATCCTTATGGCCTTATCCTTATATGGCCTTATCCTTATCTTTATATCTTTATCTTTATCTTTATCTTTATCTTTATCTTTATCTTTATCTTTATCTTTATCTTTATCTTTATCTTTATCTTTATCCTTATCCTTATCCTTATCCTTATCATTATCCTTATCCTTATCCTTATCATTATGCTTATCCTTATCTTTATATCTTAATTATCTTTATCTTTATCTTTATCTTTATCTTTATCTTTATCTTTATCTTTATCTTTATCTTTATCTTTATCTTTATCTTTATCTTTATCTTTATCTTTATCTTTATCTTTATCTTTATCTTTATCTTTATCTTTATCTTTATCTTTATCTTTATCTTTATCTTTATCTTTATCTTTATCTTTATCTTTATCCATATCCTTATCCTTATCCTTATCCTTATCCTGGAATCAGAAATTCCTCGGTTGGGGATTTAAAGGTACACGGGGGATAACGACAGGTCCTACTTGTACACGAGCTAGGGTTAGGAATTCTTGAAGGTTTAATGACGTAATATGAATAGATAATTAGGGTTAAGGCTCATCATTCAAACATAGACTAGGGTTAATAGTTCTAGATTACCCATCCTTACAACAGTGCTCTGTCCAAAATCGTATAATTACCCGAAATTTTTCCTCCCTAAATTACAAGACACAGCGAGCATCTCAAAATTATTTAAAATATTTCCTATTTTCACCGTGTGGTTTCCACCTGGAACTCGCTACCATTAGACGTCAAAAGTTCAACCAACTTAGTAACTTTTAAAAAAGTTATCTTGGATTATTACACGATGAAACTTGATTCCTATATTCTTCCTGACGAAAGACGTATTGTACTTAACTAATTTTAGACTAAATACTGTAATATCTTACTAATTCAATATTTTATCATGTTTTTTAGCCATCAGGGGTTTGATGTCAATTGGGGCTTTGCCATGTTTCTTTCTCCTGTTGTCACTGTAAAGCTGATAACTAATTTAATAAATTCAAATTCAAAAAATAATTAGGGTTAAGGCTCATCCAGGAAGACGAGAAGTCATGACGCACTCTCAAAATTTAAAATGAATATCCAATGAGGCGGCATCCCTTTGTGATAACCTCCCATATGGCGGCCAAAGGGATGCCAACTAAGGATCTCATTCCATACCCCCATCCCTAGGACATAAACCTTCTGGGATACGCAGAACATATAAAAGTTAGGGCTTTGTATTTGCTCTTCGCATGCATGTCCATCCTATACGAGGGTTTGTGAAGGATTACTTATAACGGAATACACATTTAATTATTTATATATTTAATTTTCCTTTTCCAAAATGGGAAACTCAAACAATTAACAACAGCATTCATACGAGTTACCAAAATGGCGACCGAAGATACAATAACATGCTTAATTGCGGACTTTCAGCAAATCAAAAACTTCTGATTAATCTTAATAACTACAAAAAGATCAAATAATTAAATACAACGCTTTCGTGATTGAAAAATATCAAAGTATAGAACAACCTCCATCACCTGAAGCTTGCTGTGGCCCTGTACGTTAACCACAAACTATCGCCAGTTATTAAGTTTCATGTTCTTTTTAAAAAGGGGTAGTGTTTACAAAGAATGCAAATGCAGATTCAGCCTATATAAGGGGTCATTCTACGAATTTCAGATCAAACTAGAATAAGATATCAAGTTTCGAGTTTCGCTTGGGCCGAGAAGTTGTTGTACTACTTTCTATACCGTGGTCCAAGAATGACACCCTCCCTTTATCTCGTCCATGCGTCTGTCTAGATAGAGCTGACGGCTGTGGCGAAAAAATGTCTGCGACCGCAGGATACTTGCCGGGACTCCGGTCCATTCCACTATTAGCGTTAACAATCTGAGGGACAATCGGTGATAGTGCAGAAGGATGTGGGATACTTGGCGATATTCGGGGATCTTGAGTAAATTGAATAGGGTGACTTTTATGGAGGTCGTTCGCTTGACTTGAATGTTTCCAAGAGATAAGTACTGGCAATGGAGGGGGTGTTGGGATACTCGTTGATGCCCGGGAAGGAGCGAGATAGCCGCTCATGGGGTCCTCGACCTCATTTGGATGCTTCCTTGAGAAATGGTAGTGGTCCGTCAGGCCTTCATCTTCCTCGTGATGTGTGCAAAGGTGAGGTTCATTGAGCCCACGATGACGAGGCTTGTAACCAACCAACTTGATCCCATCCGCCTCCTGGCAGACGTAAAAAGCGTTTGACGCATTGGAGACAACGGATGGTGTCGGCGATACGCCTCTATTCGGTTTTCCATCAGGAACACTTTGCTGCATAGGTGCCCGGATGACGGTGGGTGGAGAGTGACGTACTATGGGGCATTTTGATTTCGGGGGCCTTGAATCTGTTGCACATTCGGTGGTTGTGAATGGCTTTGTATGACAGCCTTTGCATTGGAATTTTTCAATGGGTTGAGCTGTCTTGAGCGTGATTTCTGAGTGGACAAGCTCGTAGCCAGTGATATAGGCGTAAATCTGTAAATTTAAAATAAATCAGTTGTGTTGTTTGTTCTAGTCTATTTCATTGGAAACTCTGGGTTGGATAAAAAAGGGTTGGCTAACAAATCTTGGCACAACACCACTCATTACAGGAAAACTGAGCAAAGAATATGCAACGCGGCACTATACACAACACGCGCGCTGCACAACACGGCAGACAACGATATATAACCTAATAAAGCACACGAGGACAGCATATTAAAGACTTATTAATCGATAATGAGAACTTATCAATTATTTCATGCAAAAAATGGAGGTCCGATAGTTTTTCTATACAAATCGAACAAGCGAGGTCAATAAGCTGTTTATTATGTGTAAAAAAGTAGAGTGCAGCGTTGAAAGTATTTTCAATATATAGCAAAGCGAAAAGGTCTGAGAGAGTGAGAGGAACGAAAAATACTAATGTTTTGGAGCGGAACCCTTTACCAGAGTAACACGTGACAAATAAAATAAATAGGGCTTATACATGCCAAAAGGATGACACAAGTAGAAAGAAGCTGTAAATACATCGAGTCTGAGCCGTCGAGCAAACTAGCTCTAAAATGGCGGCGTCCAGAATTTATGCTTCTGAAAACGTTATTTCTCGAGTACACGAGCAGATACCGTTACTATTAATATTTTTAAACATTATGCTTAAAGGCCTTTTATTTAAAAGTAATTTATATTTTGGGTACAGTTTAAAGTTAAAGAACTTTAAAATGGAAAGAATGAAATTCTAGGACTAGAGGAATTTTGTTGTTCGAAATTTGTTCCAAAACTGGTCGAGAAAAGATTTAGAAGGTTATTTAGAAGGTTAGTATGTTGGACAATTGCTTTTAAATTTGGCTTCAAAATCTTGGTCGTGACCATGGCATGGGGATAAACTGCAGAGACGTTCGTAGAATCATCCATTTTGTATGTTCCAGTAACATTGAATCCAATGTTCAGGAATATGGAAGGGATGGTTGTGACGGAAAAGAAAGCATTTTATTACATTTTATTACACACTGTTCTACTAACATGAAAGATAACAAAAAACATGCCGAAGAAATCAAATGTTGAAAAAGTTCTTGAGTCAGCATGAAGTAACTGTGCATGAATGCAAATGATGTGATGTCTCTGCCAAGAAATGTGATTGCAGTGGCCGTCCTGGTGATTGTGCACGGGAATAATATCTACCACTCATTGAAGAATCAGCGAGCAATTTGTACAAGTTCACAAAGTCCAGGGTTGTCAGTGAAGAGCAGAAAGTTCTGCTGAAATCAAAGTTGTTGGCATACATGAACAAGCTAAGATACAACACAACACAACACGACACGACACGACACGACACGACACAACACAACACAACACAACAAGTCCAGTTCATTTTTCAAATGTTCATTTTGAGTTTAATAAGTTTCATGTTGCTCAAGTTATGAAAAACTGTTCACATTTATTTCATTATCAGATATATACGCAATTGTGTTGAAATCTGGAGACCAGTCCAACAGATATTAGTAGTTATATCAAGTTTTTAATGATATTGATGCTCTTAATCACAGTTTTGAGTGCATCGATGATATTGAAGAGTTAGATGATACAATTAACTCAGACTGGACAGATGTTCATAATTACTTAAACGTACATAACCTTATTCCTTGATGAAACTACCAATATGTCTAAAATTAGCATGTCAATAAATGCAATTGACCAGTCTGATTATGACACAGGCTGTGACTTTGTAAATACAAGTAATATATTATTGGTCCCATTTACAATGGAAGGGGCTCGGAATATTTACATTGAAACCATGGACGCTAGTTGATTCTATAATAGTAATTAAATAATTAGGTAATTATATAGTAATTATATCTATAAACAATATGTACAGCAATTACTATCTCATGTGTAATGTATATTTCTACCCTATACACTGTATATAAGTGCATCTTAGAATATTACAAAGTTTTATTATATGGCACAAGCTGCTTCCGGTGAAATTTCGTGCTCTGATTGGCTGAGACACGTCACGTGCCGGTCCGTTATTTCCCGTAATCGACCGGTCTGGATTTTGTCAGCCATTTTGTTTACAAAGGAACAAGCCGAACAACGATAGGAAACTTTGAAAAGCAGCAAAAATTAAACGAATTTAGTAAATTAAGCACTAAATATTGTATGAGATGGACGATGAACAATCTAAAAGAGAGTCTTACTATCATGGAAGCAATAGACGAACAAGAACAAGATTCACGATTCTGTCACTCAAAACGTATAACGCGTTCCAAACTATTTTGGAAAATTCCAAAGTTACGTTTTTTAACAATTTTGGTCGAATTTTGCAGAATTATTTCATTTTGTTTACATAAATCAGCTAATTATTATAACGTTAACAAATAGATCGACGATTCCATCAGAAAATAAAGTACTTTTGCGGAATATTTTATAATTTATGTTTGCAAAATAAGTATATTTTTCCGACGTAGAACAAAATAGGAATTTATCGTTCTGATTTTCACTAAAGTTAGCCTTGATGTGCAAATTGAAAATTTAATTCCAAAAAAAGACGCAAAAACTAGACGAATTTCCTGTTTCAAAGGAGAAAAAAAAAATTACAATTTAATTAATAGGAAAGGCAAAAGTTTTGCCTTGTCTAAATTTAAGATGAAAGAAATAGAGGAGGCAAAATTTTTGCCACTCCAATGTAAATGTGTTTACAAAATCTTAGAATATAAACACATGAATGAAATAGGGCAAGTTAAATTTTTGCCACTCCGATGTAAATCTGTTTGCAAAATCGTATAATTTAAACACATGGAAGAAATAGGGCAGGCAAAATTTTTGCCTCTCCGATGTAAATCTGTTTGCAAAATCTGATAATATAAACACATGCAAGAAATAGGGCAGGCAAAATTTTTGCCTCTCCGATGTAAATCTGTTTGCAAAATGTTATAATATAATCACATGTAAGAAATACGGCAGGTAAAATTTTTGCCACTCCGATGTAATTCTTTTTGCAAAATCTTATAATATAAACACATGGAAGAAATAGGGCAGGCAAAATTTTTGCCACTCCGATGTAAATCTGTTTGCAAAATCTTAACATATAAACCCATAGAAGAAATAGGGCACGCAAAAGTTTTGCCACTCCGATGTAAATCTGTTTGGAAAATCTGATCATATAAACACATGGAAGAAATAGGGCAGGCAAAATTTTTGCCACTCCGATGTAAATCTGTTTGCAAAATCTTAACATATAAACCCATAGAAGAAATAGAGCACGCAAAAGTTTTGCCACTCCGATGTAAATCTATTTTCAAAATATTAACATATAAACACATGGAAGAAATACGGCAGGCCAAAGTTTTGCCACTCCAATGTAAATCTGTTTGCAAAATCTTACAATATAAACACATGGAAGAAATAGGGGAGGCAAAATGTTTGCCACTTCTATGTAAATCTGTTTGCAAAATCTTACAAAAATTAAGAAATAGAAAACATTTTCTGTGTTGCCATAGTGTTATAGAAACATGAGTGGAACTTAATTGCTACCTTCGAGCATTCGTTCGTTTTGATCAGTGGTCACTGTGTGCATGCGCTAGACCCTTTCTTTTGAATTTGTCGATTTCAGTGTTAACATAGCGAAGGTAAAGGAACAGAACGTGAAGCAATAAAACAGAAGAACTGTTATGATCCGGAGCATGTTCCAGCGTGCAAGAAAGTGGAGGATCATGGTAGAATCAGTATTACACAGCCTAATAAGTAGGAGAATGCGGCTGATTAAATTCTCAATGGTTTTGGTCCTAGTTGTTGTTGCTGCAAGAACGCTGTGGCCCCAGTAATACGGCCGTTGCAGTAGCCAACTGATATCCCTGCTCGCCATCCCTTAGCCTCTTCGTCTTTTTCAAACACCGCGCATCGATTACATGAAGAATTACACGATATGCATATATATTTTGTGGTTTATTTGTCCATATTGAAAAGTCCGCCAAATCAAATGATGCATAATAAAGTATTGTTTCAGTCAAGCTCCCACCAGTTTTTCTCGGCGTAAAAAAACTGGACAAACTATTGTTTCGATAAAATGATTAGGTTCGAGAGTTTCCACGTTTGAACCAAGCCTAAGCAGTTCTGTGATCTAGCAACAATGGGAAAGCTACAGTATCTCGATACGCGAGCGAACGAACAATCTGGAGTGCAGGTTACTAAAATTACAGATTACTAAAATTTCCCGATAACGTCGTAGTGGTGGTCTTGATGATGCGCAAACAGCGCCTCTGCTTTGTGATTAATGTGAAGCCTGTGCCACAGTGATAAAATATACGAATTGGTATATTTACGGCAGGATATAACAACAATATATACAGTGTAAATGAAAAAGGGCCAAAACGACTCCAAAAATGGGGCCAAAACGGTGACCGCAAAATAGATATTTTTTTGGGGCCAAAATGGCACCTATAACAACGCGGCCCCTAAGGGGCGTTTTGGCCCTCTCGGGGTAGGGGCTGTTTTAGCTCTAAGTAGGGACCGTTTTGGCAGAAGCAGGGGCTGAATCAACTTTTGACCAGGGTCATTTCAGAAAACTGTGGGGCCGTTTCGGAAAATCAAGGAGTCGTTTTGGCTCGTACGCGGAGCCATAATGGCCCCTAAAAAGCGTCGATTAGCTTTCTACATGGGGCCGTTTTGGTTCCATTTAGATGAGCTATTTCAGCCACCAAGAGGAGCTGTTATGGAAGAAATACGGGCTGTTTCGGCTTTAACGAGGAGCTGTTTCAGATAGCTACGGAGCCGTTTTGAAAAATAAGGAGTCAATTTGACTCCTTCTTTGGAGCCATAATGGCCCCTAAAACACGTCGATTTAGCTCGGTATTTAGAGCTGTTTTGGCTCTTGTGAAGAAGGGCTATTTCAGCTTTCAAAAGGAGCTATTATTGGAAAAGAAAGGGCTATTTCAGCTTTTTACCATGGCCGTTTCAGAAAGCGGCGGAGCTGTTTTGGAAAGTAAGGAGTCAATTTGACTCAATTTTTGGAGCCATAATGGCCCCTAAAACACGTCGATTTAGCTCGGTATTTAAAGCTGTTTTGGCTCTTGTGAAGAAGGGCTATTTCAGCTTTCAAAAGGGGCTATTATTGGAAAAGTAAGGGCTATTTCAGCTTTTTACCATGGCCGTTTCAGAAAGCGGCGGAGCTGTTTTGGAAAGTAAGGACTAAGGAGTCAATTTGACTCATTTTTTTCAGCCATGTCCCCCAAAATGCGTCGATTCAGCTCAGTGTTTAGAAAAGTATACATTCAGTATGACAATCCAATAAAAAATTTAATGTTTGAATTATATATATATATATATAAAGTAATACTTATAAAATACTATATATAATAATATAAATATATAAAATAATATAAAATACACAAATTAAAGTTCGGCTTTTTGAACAAATATATTTGTATCAATAGATAACATATTATAAATCTAACAATTTAACGCAAATCCAACTCCAAAACAAAATGTAAGCATGTTATTTATTAGGGCCCAATTGTTCAAAGAGCAATAAGCACCGATGTTAAAATTTAATCGTACGAGCAATTTAATTTCCTAGTCTTAAAGTGCTACTGAGATGAAAAATTTGTCTATCCAATTTTGATTTTATCTAAAAGTATTTTGAAAGAGAAACAGAATTGTCCGGAATGGCTTTCGCAGTTTCTCTATACCTCATCTCGTTCCAGAGATATTCAGGTTATTAGATGCCGTATGACGTCATTTTCTCACATAAACTAAAGAAAATTCACAAAATGAGGCATATTCTCTGCAAATAACATGCAGAAGGTTTTGACACTTTGCACATGTGTGCCAATGATGAAAGTGCACACCACCGTGCATGGTATGTTGTCGCCATGGAGATCGCTGGGAAGCAGGAGGTTTTAACTAAAAAACTAAAATCTTAGTTTCTGTCTCTTTCTTAAAGTGTTTATGAAACGAAAATTGACGTGACTTTTTATTGATTTAATATTTTATTTGAGAGAACTTCTCAAATGATACAGAATGGCGTTTGTAGTTCTTTAATATCTTATTTCGTTCTCGAGTTATTCAAGATTGTTTAATATGACCTATGACGTCAGTAGATGTACCCACCATTATGATGAATCAGAAAATGAAGCATATCTTCAAAAATATTGCGCAAAATTGTTTGAAACTTTATACAAGTATACAGGTCACTAAATTAAATATCCCCACGTCAACTAGAGTTTGACTCGAAGTTGCTCTGTTTTGTTGGCAATACTATTGAAAATATACATCACTGATCAACAGTTAAATATTGGTTTAGAAAAGGCAGAATATAAACAAGTTTACGAGAGGAATAAAGGAGTCTGGGAACTAACCTGTTACCATGGCAACGATAAAGTTTACGTGGGTTATTCAATTTAGCGACCTGTATACTTGTGCAAAGTTTCAAGGAATTGTGTTCAATAGTTTTGAAGATATGCTTCATTTTCTGATTCGTCATAATGGTTGGGTACAACTAGCGACGTCATAGGTCATATTACACAATATTGAATTACTCGAGAACGAGATAATGTATGGAATAACTACAAACGCCATTCTTTATCGTTTGAGGAGCTCTTTCAAATAAATCAATAAAAAGTCACCTCAATCTTCCTTTCATAAACATTACAGAGCCTGTAATCCGGACAAAATTTCCGAACAAAATGACATTTGATCGGAAATTTTCAAATTTGATCGGAAATTTGTTTTCGATTTTAGTTTGACCCCCCCGTTGAGTAAATCCCGTCAAGCAGTAAATCAATCTATGCTATAGAGTTTGCACAAAGTTTAAAGATGAAATTGCAAGAATATCTTATTTTTTATCATATTTAACACTTACTTTTGAAAAACGAAGCAGTTATAAATGACATATTTTGACTTTGAGGAATTGTTGCAAACTTGCAATATTACAAATATATGTATATTATACTACTTGTATAATATTACTTATAACGATTAATACAACGTGCAAAGGAAAAGGACGCTAAACTTCGAAAATAAGCGACTTTTTACCCAAGAGGACGACAGTGAGACAATCCTTTCCCTCGCGTATCGAGATAGCTTTCCCATTATAAATTCAAACACGGTAACGATATTTGAAAACGAACTTTCCAAGCTACGACAAACGCCAATTCAAAGAAGTGCAGACAACGTGCGAAGGACGCTAAACTTCGGAAATAACCGACTTCTCCCGACGAGGTTGCGGGTCAACCTGTTACTTCTGAGCGGTACTGTATTTATTTATTGACATAATAACTTATGTACATTAACAGAACGCCAAGAAATAATCCTGAAAAAAACTTTTTTGAACTGCTTCATATCCGAATTGGTTATGGCTTAAATTAAGATTGTTAAGATTAGTAATTTATTTACTCAAATTTCAGCTGCCAGTTTGAAGATAAAGGTTTTTTCTTGATATGACTGACCAGTGACCACAATATCCAAAATTGCATGAGTATATTGATACTACATCAAGCTAAAGTCGATATGTTTATGTCAAAGTCGATCTGTATAACTATGTTATCAGAAGAGTTAAACCACTGGTACATGTTATTGATAACCATTCCGGCATTGTCAAGAACAGAATGAGATATCTTAATATCTTAACGCAGATGGCAGAATTTGAAAATGTGCCTGGGGATGATGTAGATGTTCTTGCCAGTTGCTGGGATCAAACATGTGTAACTTTGGTAAATAAATTATGTTCGATGGAGTTGTTGAAGTCAAAGATCTTCCAAGATATCTTTTTATGGGTTAATTATTGGTACTGGTTGCCAATGTAATTATCAAAGTCAGTGTTGTTGGTCACTGACTCAGTGTGGTTGGTCATTGACTCAGTGTGGTTGGTCACGAGCAATCTCGTACCCAGAGCCTGCGTTCACGAGGTTAGCACCAATATGTTTTGTCTTGACATCACCGTACGTTTAAAAAGCACAGTGCACAGTTGAACTCAAAGACCTTTTATCACGTTTTACTTGTACTGTGTACATATATACTGTAGTAACTGTACTTTCCAAATTGCCCTCAAACAAAACCCCATGATCATACAGCTTTTATAATAGTAGCTTACATTATTTACTTATTATACCGTGACATATGATCGTCCAATCAATTGTCGCTATTAGCTTCATGTGAGTCCATTATTTTACGATGTAAGACAGCAACATATTGGACAGCAACCTTTTCGCTGTTTACGCGTTCGAAACATAAGCTATATATCAGCTTTTTATTTTTATGCTGTTTTGTCCTATTCTTTCCTAGATTTACGCCGGTCCCTACCAGCCACCATCAACTCGTGGTGTTCCTAATGATGAAAACTACCTGAACTCTTCAGTTCCTTGGTGTCTAGTGACAGTTCATATATTGAATTCAAAGATGAATCCAGTCATTGGAAAAGTGTAAGAAATGATTGATGAAAATAATTTCAAATTTCATTATTGGAAAGGATCATATGCGAAGGCATGGCAACCACATATGGTTACTGTAAACGATGATAACATTCCTTGGACTGACAATCTTGACAAAAGATCAATTATCTTATGTGCGTTTGAGTTAGATGAAGAAAATAAATTACAAGAAAACAGCAGGAAATACTTTAAAAGATGGCATCGAGAACAAAGCAGACAGAATTAGGACTGGTAATGTTTTTATCATTAGGCCACTATTTGTTGCATATTAGCTTGTCATCGGAAAAAACAGGCAGTGCTGTTTGAAATTCAACAATATTTGGTCCCAAAAAATATAATAATATTTACTGATGAATGATAATGGCGAATCAGCCTGGTCCAATATAGGTATATAAGTGTGCAGTCTGAGTCAGATGATGAAAAAATGTGCAAGTACGTAGTAGCCTTGGTACACATGGCGGTTGGAAAAAGTTTGCCCACCCTATCTCATTAATGTGTTTATATTGTACGATTTTGCAAACACATTTACATAGAAGAGACAACAATTTTGCCTCCCCAATTTCTTAGATATGTTTTATAAAATAACAAATTAAAAACGCACGTGTTGATTGGCTGAACGTGTTTCTATTACTCCATGGAAAATATGGATTTTCCCCGTCATTTTTATAAAATGGACTGTAAAACAAACCTTTGATCACAAACAGCTAAAATATCGATAAATATTATGTTCTGTGACAGCCACAACAAGAAGAAAAATGAGAAGAACGGATGCTTTTCTTCACAGTTAAGAGCATTTATGTTCATTTGAGCAGCTGATGACGCTGTCTCGCGTCAGTAAGGAGAATGTATATATTCATCATTTTAATAAAAGAGTTTTATTACTTATTTCTTCAGTGTTTAATAGAAAACATATTTCCCTGTTCCCGTACGTTATAGAAACACTCGTGAAAGTTTGGGGAAACTTGAAATAGCGTGAAAACACTCGCCCCCACTGCCATTTCTTGTTCTCCAAAATTTCACTCGTGTTTCTATAACACTATCGAAATACAGAAAATGTTTTCTATTTCTCAATTATTGTAAGATTTTGCAAACACATTTACATAGAAGTGGCAAAAATTTTGCCTTCCCTATTTATTCCATATGTATATATTGTAAGTTTTTGTAAATAGATTTACATGAGTGGCAAAAATTTTGCCTGCCCTATTTCATTCATGTGTTTATATTATACGATTTTGCAAAAGGATTTACATTGGATATGTTATATGATTTTGCAAACAGATTTACATCGGAATGGCAAAAATTTTGCCTGCCCTATTTCTTCCATGTGTTTATATGATCAGATTTTGCAAACACATTTACATCGGAGTGGCAAAAATTTTGCCTGCCCTATTTCTTTCATGTGTTTATATGATCAGATTTTGCAAACAGATTTACATCGGAGTGGCAAAAATTTTGCCTGCCCTATTTCTTCCATGTGTTTATATTATCAGATTTTGCAAACACATTTACATCGGAGTGGCAAACATTTTGCCTGCCCTATTTCTTCCATGTGTTTATATTATAAGATTTTGCAAACAGATTTACATCGGAGTGGCAAAAATTTTGCATGCCCTATTTCTTCCATGTGTTTATATTATAAGATTTTGCAAACACATTTACATCGGAGTGGCAAAAATTTTGCCTGCCCTATTTCTTCCATGTGTTTATATTATCAGATTTTGCAAACACATTTACATCGGAGTGGCAAAAATTTTGCCTGCCCTATTTCTTCCATGTGTTTATATGATCCGATTTTGCAAACAGATTTACATCGGAGTGGCAAAAATTGTGCCTGCCCTATTTCTTCCATGTGTTTATATTATAAGATTTTGCAAGAAGATTTACATCGGAGTGGCAAAAATTTTGCCTGCCCTATTTCTTCCATGTGTTTATATTATAAGATTTTGCAAACAGATTTACATCGGAGTGGCAAAAATTTTGCCTGCTCTATTTCTTCCAAGTGTTTATATTATCAGATTTTGCAAACACATTTACATCGGAGTGGCAAACATTTTGCCTGTCCTATTTCTTCCATGTGTTTATATGATCAGATTTTGCAAACAGATTTACATCGGAGTTGCAAAAATTTTGCCTGCCCTATTTCTGCCATGTGTTTATGTTATAACATTTTGCAAACAGATTTACATCGGAGTGGCAAAAATTTTGACTGCCCTATTTCTTCCATGTGTTTATATTATAACATTTTGCAAACAGATTAACATCTGAGTGTCAAAAATTTTGCCTCCCCTATTTCTTCCATGTGTTTATATTATAAGATTTTGCAAACACATTTACATCGATAAGCCAAAAATTTTCCCTCCCCTATTTCTTTCCTAAGTTTATATTGTAATATTTTGTGCGCATATTCCCATCAATTAATATTAGCTGTGTGATGTATTTGTGTCTGATGATCTTGTTAATATAGCAAGTCTTGTGTATTGAACCATATATTGGACGTTTTATGCTAATACTTTTTTTCTTACTGATTTTGTTTGCACAATATGAATAATTTGACCGTAAAGAAAAGTCCATTCTATATTTCTGTTCTTTTTGGTCTATTATGCGAAAAAACGCCACTTTGGAATTTCCCAAAATAGTTTGGAACGCGTTGTATGTGAAGTATGTTGACTGTTGTTTAAAAAAGCAAGGGCATATAATAAACATCTTATTAAGCTCGACCGCTTGGTCATTACGGGAAAATATCAGACCTCGGTCTTTTATGTACGAACCTCGCCGTACGTGCTCGGTGCGTACTGTCAAGATCTCGGTCTGATATTTTACCGTAATGACCGCGCTCTCGGTTAATTATAGATGTTATTATAGGTGCATATATGTGCACCTAAATGACCATTTTAAAGTTATTTAAAAATCTTGAATTTTCGCTTATAAGAGCATGCGCTTATCTTGGGGGAATTGTAAACAGTTTATATTATAATGCAGTATTTATGATTTATTGCCTGTATCTACAGACATTTGTTTGGTATGGATTTCTTGTTTACTGTTGCTCAAAATACATTTTATTCAGTATAATCTAACTGCTTTGTATTATCCAACAAAACACAATTTTTCTTTGTGTCTGGTTTGTAATGCAACTGAAATGTTCCAAAATAAATGTTTTGATAATAAAATATTTACAAACTATGAACTGTTATTCACATAGTGCATGTACGTCAATATACAATGTTACTTAAATCGCTTCTTTACTTGTCGGTCAAAAAGTCAGTAGTACTGTGAAATATATGAAGAAATGCATATGTAAATGTAGTATGTGACATGTGCGTATCACTTTGCAGTTTTATTTAAGTAAATAGATATTTTGTGTTCATTAATGCACTTAAACATGGAATTAAGATCAAAATTTGTTAGAATACTCGGTTCAGAATTAGAAAACTTATTGTACTTTCGTTGTGGGATCCTTATGAAGGCCTTTAATTTAATAAATTCCTCTATAAAATATTTTTGAAGTCATTGGTTGTCACTGTAGCCACGTGATTTCCTGTTCCCTTAAACAATTTGCTGTCATGATGAAATTTAGCAATTAGGTGTTTATTAGCCTTCTCATTTGATGCATTTCGTCCCATTTTCTTTATAACTTATTTAAGGACATGCATAAATTTGGAACAAAACATTCAAGCCTTTTAGTGAATACTTCTTGCTGCAATATCATTAGGACATATTTCCAACAACGGACTAGGAATCCACAATCACCTTCGCATACAGCATTACAAACATTCTTATACAACATACCATATTCTAGTAAGGCATTTTGCTAAATGAATACAACCTCAGGGTTGTTTCTCCTAATTGTTTCATAGGACATCAAAATAAATATAACTAAATACATTAATGGTAATAGTCAGTATAAACAGACACTATTGGCTGTTGAAGGAAGAAAGTGCATCTTTATGATAGGGCTGCATATATAGTGCAAATGTATAGGGCCCATTCAAATTGGGTTTACTGAGACATATTATCCACATATTATCCAAATATTGTCCACTTTTAAATCATTAATTTCTAAGTATTATTTTAATTCATTAGTCAATTGCTTTAGTATAGATGATCCACGAACATGGAAAACAATCTGTCCTAAATGTAATTACCCTCGCTCCCTCTCCCGTCCAATTACTTGTTGCTTCTAGTCAAGAATATTTGTGTATTTTAATTTTATCATTTTATATGTTTGGGCCCGCAGTAATTGGCTGACGCTGTTGCGGATACCCTGTCACTATGATTAGTATGTTATGTTTAATTGTTAGTGTAGTTTGTTCTTTAATATGTTGTACCTATTACTCACCTGTGACAAAGTAATTAATAAAACAAATATATTGGGGATTCTACCCTGATTGTTGGTGTGGATAGATTATATACAGTAATTTGATAATTCAACCCAAATACTGCGATGTGGAGATGGCAGGGATGTGGATAACTTAATATTGATTTCTCTCGATAGATCAACGCAGAACAGGGAAACTGATATTTCCGAACTGGGGACTTGAAACTGATTGGTTAATCTGAAACCCTAGGATTGGTACATCTTGTAATTAGAACTAATATCTATCATCATATCTAAAGAACTAATTTCATCTCAATGAATCTGTTCATAACAGTACATGTTTTCGCAACCTTATCAATTGCCTTAATTGACATCTTCAGCATGCAATATACAACTTTTGAGTTAAAATTAGTTTTTGTAACATTGTACTGTACATATATGAATTATATGTTTATGTTTGTTAGGAAATTAGGAAATAGTTAATTTGTTAGGAAATAAGACTGCCATTGATACCAGTATTAGCATTGAAGGGGCTATCCTGTATAAATATTATTTTATTATAATTATTATTAATAATAATAATGCCTAATGCAGATATCATATTTTGATGGTTATTAATACAAAAGCCATATGTACGTGCAATAAAGCATGGAATAAAACCTGTATATTCAGCACGACATGCCTATAGCCTGCTTGTTGACAATGATCTAGCTTGTTCAATCCCTAACAATTTCTGCTGACATAGTGCGTGTCAACATACCAATGTCAACATAACTATACTATACCGGTATAAGCTGTACATGTATTTTACATTGCAAGTCTGGGACCAGTATTGTCCAAGCCTATTATCAGACACAATAAGTTATGTAGCAAAGTGAAAAGGTGGTAAACTGCCAATAATTTAGTGACGAGATACTGACATTTCGAGCGGATCCCTTCATCAGTTGGTCTTAGGCCTGTATTCTAAAAGCTCACTCACACTCACACTTGAGTGGCATTCCAGTGAGGAGCACTGAAGTGGGGTTGAAATGTGAGTGTGAGTGGAGGGAAAGTGGAGTGTTGTACTCATTGAGCGAACACTCACACTCCAAAAATGTTGGTTGATTTGTATTCACCAAGCGCACTCAACTGTCACTTACTGGAGTTGCACTCGCCTTTGTTATTAATGAACAGGGTGGCTCCACTGTGTTTCTTGTCCGTATTTGAGCACAATTGTACATGCGTTCTGGTCGAGTTTGTGGTGCCATAATTGGTGTCATTAAATATTGTCTGCAAGGGTAACCACTATCACCCAGTAACACACCCGGGATATCACCACGTTCCAACCATGCGCACAGCCGACTGTTATCGAATACTCGTGCATCTTGGACATTTCCAGGCCATCGTGCAACAATATTTTGGATGGCCAAATTTGGTCCCGACACTGCCTGAACATTGATGGAAAAGAATCCCTTTCTATTTCTGAAAAGTTCTGCAGTATCACCCCCTGGGGATACAATTTTGATGTGAGTACAGTCGATGGCACCTACAACACCAGGAAATTGTCCGATTCTCCAAAAATCTCGTTTTGTGTCATTTAGTAATTGACCTTCCGGAAACGAAATGTAATTGGGTTTCAAACGTGCAATTTCCTCTGATACCCGCTTGCTTATTCTACTCGCAGAAGGCTGCTAAATATATGTTAGGTCTGCACATGCCAGCTGAAACGTACCGGTGGCATAAAAACGTAGGGTCAGTAGCAGTTGTATATCCGCAGGTATCGGTTTTCCTCTGTCATTATGTGCTGAAATGGATGGATATATCATATCTAGTAGAGCACGAAAACCTTCATGCGTTAGCCTGTACCTGCTCCTAAATTGTTCTTCGTCATATTGATCATAATCAAAACTGCATTCTCTTCTCACAATTCGGTTATTTCGAGGAATGTTGTCCAATAACCGTAACATATTAAACCCTCTATCCGCCATCTTTGTCACTTAAGTTACATGTGAGTGTGGGCTAAGGGACGTGTACCTTTCACTCATACTTCACTCAATTTTTGAGCGTCATTTGTGTGTGAGTGTGGACTTTGAATGGTTGGAGGGCGAGTGTACTCTTTCCGTAAACAAGTGTGAGTGCCGACTCATAGAGTGCAACGTTGCACTCACGTAGTTTGAGTGGGCACTCATTGAGTGTGAGTGTGAGTGAGCTTTTAGAATACAGGCCTTACTCTGATGAAGGGCTCCGCTCGAAACGTCAGTATCTCGTCACTAATTAATTCTTGGCAGTTTACCACCTTTTCACTTTGCTATATATTCAAAACATTGTCTACGCAGCACTTTACTTTTTTACAATAAGTTATGGCCCACTAGGCCAGCTTCTGTAGGCATAACATGTTTCATAATGGATATAGAAAACACAGATTGTTTATGGAATACAGACCAGTATACAAAACATAGACGATCGTCAAGCTCATATCCTCAGAAATATTATTCCCTTCTGATTAACAAACAATTCCCACAAAATCTGATAAATATATTAGATATTCCGACGACGATATATTGAGTGGCAGATAGGTGGCTAAATAGGTTAGAATGTTTGAATAATATTGTATCAAACAACAGAAATAGACGGGGACCATACAGTATCTCTTTAATTATGGGAAATATGACCAGGAGCAATGTTAAGCTGTAAGCATACTATGACGTAATATATTGTGCATCACATGATATTGGAGCTTTGACTCCTCATTGTACTATCTTCTCTACTGCTTTGTTGTAAGATAAACATGTTCTAATAAAACCTTTTTACAATCCTTCCTCGTTGTTATCCATCGTCATGACTAACGTCCTAACAGGTTATGGGCCCAGTGCTAGACTGATTTTCGACGGTGATGAGGGGAAGTTTGAGTTGTGGGAAATAAAATTCCTCGGTTATTTACGCTTGAAGAAACTCAGCGATATCCTGACGCCACTCGCAGAAGATGCAAATGATGCGACAAGAACGGCTGATGCAACGAAAAATGCTGACGCATTCGCCGAATTAATCCAGTGTTTAGATGACAGAAGTCTTACGCTTGTTATTCGAGAGGCAGCAAACGACGGACGAAAAGCATTGGCTATATTACGCGAACATTATCGGTCGAAGAGAACGCCACGAGTTATTACCCTATACACCGAACTGACCTCGCTAAAAATGGCTGGAGACGAAAATGTTACTGATTATGTTCTGAGGGCAGAGACAGCCGCTACTTCGCTCAAAACGGCAGGAGAGACAATCAGTGACAGTTTATTAATCGCCATGATTCTAAAAGGACTAACTCAATCACGCTTCAAACCGTTCTCAACTCTATAGTCACCCAAAAGGACAAAGGAATGTCGTTCGGGGAGTTCAAAGTCGCACTGAGAAGTTTTGAAGAAACTGAGAAACTGTCTTCAGAGTCGCACCAAGAGGACACTGTTATGAAAGTTATCGTTTGTTATGGATGTGGAAAGCCCGGTCACAAACGAGCCGAATGTCGTGTCAAGAAGAAGCCAGCTGCGAAGCGATGGTGTGATATATGCAGGAACAACTCCCACCAGACCGAGCAATGCCGCAGGAAGAACCACCAAGCAAAGTCCGTAAGTGATAATAAACAGGACAATATTCAAGAAGATAAACAATCTTTTATATTTAGAGTTGGTATTAGTAATCTAACTAGTGATTGTAAAGTAGATGGTTTACTTGTAGATTGTGGTGCACCACGCACATAATACATGATATCACTAAATTTATAAGGTTTGATAAGCAATTTAACCCCAACAATCATTATATAGAGCTAGCCGATGGTAGTAGGTCTAACAATGTTGCTTTCAAGAGAGGTGATGCACGTGTCCAACTTCGGGATGTTGATGGTAATGTCCATCAGGCAATTCTTACCAATACTTTGTGTGTACCCTCTTATACCCAGAATATATTCTCTGTTCAGGCTGCTACTAGTAAAGGTGCTTCTGTGTGTTTTTCTTCTAATGATGCAAGACTCCTTTACCCTGATGGCACTGAGTTTAAGATAGAAAAGGGTGGTAAATTATACTATCTAAATAAGGTTCTTTCTTCTGGTATGGCCAAACAAAACAGTGAGACTAAGTCATTGAAGGAATGGCATGAGATTTTGGGTCACTGTAATTTGAAAGATGTTATTGCATTGGAAGGTGTTGTAGATGGGATGAAAGTTGTTGATAAGAGTCAATTTGATTGTGATGTTTGTGTCAAGGGAAAAATGACTCAAACTAGAAAGAGAGAACCAGACAGGCGAGCAGGTAAGATTCTGGAGTTAGTACACTGTGATCTAGCAGGCCCCATACAGCCTGCAACAAAGGAAGGTTTCAAATATGCTATTTCATTCACTGATGATTTTTCAGGTATGATTATGATTTACTTCATAAGACAGAAAAGTGACACTTTGAAGGTCACTGAAAATGTTTTGGCCGACTCAGCCCCGTATGGTAAAGTAAAACGTTTCAGAAACGACAATGGTACTGAATTCACTTCTGAGCCCTTCCAAAATCTTCTCTTAAAGCATAGCATAAAGCACGAAAAATCAGCATCATACTCACCCCATCAAAATGGAACAGCTGAGCGGGGGTGGAGATCAATCTTTGAGATGGCCAGGTGTTTACTTATTCAGGCTGATTTGCCCAAGAATCTTTGGCCATATGCAGCCATGTGTGCTGTGTACATTAGGAACAGGTGCTATAACGATCGACTTAAGAAAACCCCATATGAGGCATTGACAGGGCATAAACCCAATTTAGACAATATGCACACTTTTGGAACAGTCTGTTTTGCATATGTACAAGAGAAGAAAAAGCTCGATGATAGAGCAAAAAAGGGGATCTTTGTGGGCTACTATAAAGGCAGCCCAGCCTACCTAATTTATTATTGTGATTCCGGTGTAATCAAGAAGTCTCGCTGTGTACGTTTCACAGACAAATTTGAGACAGACAAGATGAATGCAGAATGCATCCCTGTATATCGTGATGTACTTGCCAAACTGAACCCCAAACAGTGGGGGGAGATGAGCAAGGAGAAACCGGTAGCCCAACAAAAGAACCCGGGGGCAATGCACAGGAACCAATAGGTAATTCTAACCCTAGTGCTATTCCAAGTCAAAAAGAGGATGTGCACACTTCAACAGATCGGTATCCTGGTCGAGCAAGAGATAAGCCAAATTATCTAGGTTATGCAGACAATAATAGTGTTGATGAAAATGACATTGTGGGTTTTACATTTGATTGTTGTTATAACCTGTCTGATGTCCCTAATACTTACCAACAAGCAATCACTTCACCCGATTCCACAAAATGGCAGACAGCCATGGAAGAAGAGATGCAAGCACTAAGAGAGAATGATACATTCGAGCTCACCTCTCTGCCTGAAGGCAGAAAAGTAGTGGGGAGAAGATGGGTCTATGCTCTTAAACAAGGCCCAAATGGCGAAGAGAAACATAAAGCTCGCTTTGTAGCTAAAGGGTACTCACAAGTTTCAGAAATAGACTATCAAGAAACATTCTCCCCCACAGCCCAGCTAGCGTCTATCAGGACCCTAATGCAATTGGCAGTGCAGTACAATTTGACTATACATCAAATGGATGTGAAGTCTGCGTATTTAAATGCGCCTATTGATTGCAACATATTTGTAGAGCAACCTGAAGGTTTTGGCATAGTAAGTAAAGATGGTAAACATCAAGTGTATAAGCTTAAGAAATCATTATATGGTTTAAAACCAAGTGGCCGAAATTGGAACTGCGTATTACATTCTTATCTTGTAAGTGAAGGAGGCTGACTATTGTGTATATAGAAAGATTACAGATGATATTTTGACAATTGTTATCATTTGGGTTGATGACTTGATAATAGCGTCAAGTTCTATGGCTACACTGATGAGTGTAAAGGAGAATCTTAGCGTAAGATTCAAAATGAAAGATTTGGGAAAGTTAGCATGGTTTCTTGGTTTAGAGTTCAGTTGTCAAGAAGATGTGATTAAGATTAATCAGTCACAGTTTATTAACAGAGTGTTGAGGAAATTTAATATGGAGAATTGCAAACCCAGATCCACTCCATGAGATGAGCGCTAGTAAGGTTAATGAAGATGATTCAGAGCCAGCTGATGTTAGACTATACAGAGAGATTGTAGGAAGTCTAGTCTACATCATGACATCCACCAGGCCAGATCTTTGTTACAGTGTCACAAAGCTCTCGCAACATTTAGCCAAGGCAACTCTTATGCACTTGAATGCAGCTAAGCATGTTTTAAGATATCTTAAAATAAGGGTACAGTTGATTGGAACTTAGTATTTCGGAAGTCTAAATAGTCCTTAAATCTTTCTGGTTTTTGTGATGCAGATTGGGGCGCTTCTGAAGATAGGCGTAGCATAACTGGGTATGGTTTTAGGCTTTCAGCTGATGGTCCATTGGTTTCATGGAAAAGTCGGAAGCAGCCAACAGTCGCGTTATCGACATGCGAAGCAGAGTACATGTCTCTTGCTGCCGCTGTCCAGGAGGCTAAATTCCTTTTTCAATTGTTGGAGAGCATTCTAGTTGCTTCCAGGAATGTGTTTAGGTCTGTGACTTTGTATTGTGACAACCAAGGTGCACAAGCTTTAGTTAAGAACCCAGTACAACACCAAAGATCGAAACATATAGATATAAGATATCACTTTGTAAGATCTGAAATTCATAAAGAATTTTTACATGTAGTTTATGTTACTTCAAAGGACAATTTGGCTGATATATTCACCAAGCCAATTACAGGACCAAGAATCAAAACATTTGTTCCACTTATTCTTGAAAAGTAAATTTTAAGTTTTTAAAGTAAAATTATAGCGTTAACATTATATGTTTAAGTGGGGGTGTTAAGCTGTAAACATACTATGACGTAATATATTGTGCATCACATGATATTGGAGCTTACTATCTTCTCTACCGCTTTGTTGTAAGATAAACATGTTCTAATAAAACCTTTTTACAATCCTTCCTCGTTGTTATCCATCGTCATGACTAACGTCCTAACAAGCAATTTCGGAACAGATACCGATTGACTAAGGCAGCATTTCGCGAGTTACTGGAAATAATCAGGTAGACATAGCTGCACACAACGACAGAGGAAAACCCATTCCAGCTGATATTCAACTTTTATTAACGCTACGGTTTACTGTGTGAAATTTCGCAGCCATCAGCAAGTCGGATGATAAAACGTGTATCCAGGGCGCTATAAAACACGGGCGTGGAAACGGCCTGCTGTAGAAGAAAAAAATTATAAACAATGGCCGAAAAATATATACGAGTGCCCGAAAAATATGGCAATACTAAGGTAGTGTGTTAACAAAATCAATGTTTTCTTGAAGTTAACAATACGAAGCTTTCTTCAACTTTAGATTTACCTCGTTACCTTTTCAATAAATCTACTTGGAAAGCTAATATTTCAATGGTTGATCGCTGTTCTTTTCAAAATTCAGGACGTTTTATCAAGCATTGACGCTTTGAATTGACGATTACTACTCCACTAGGTAACCAAAAGTTAATTTGACCACATCAAACGCCTGGTAATTTTATAAGCTTTACAATGTATACTGTGAGGAGACCGGCTTTTACCGGCTTTTTTATATTTTGTGTTTTCGTTGCCTTGTTTTGACCTCGCGTTTCAGTCGCGTAGTCAGAAACACTGGAACCGCGGAAAAATTATATTTTCTTTCTTTTCTTCTTCCCTAGTACTTAAATGGTGTTTTGAATACACCAATCTCTTTCCCAAGTTATCAGCTTTCGAAAGGATGCTTTGAGAAAACCGGCTTTTTTAACATTTTCTATTTTTAAAGCCTTGTTTTGGACCCGTTCGTAGACAAAAACAATGCCATTAGCAACCGCGGAAAAATTAGGTTTTTCTAGGTAATTAAAGTTTATTTTGAATACACCAATCTCTTGCCCAAGTGATCAGCTTTCGAGTGGATACTGTGAGAAAACCGGCTTTTTATACTTTGTATTTTTAAAGCCTTGTTTTCGACCAGTTCGTAGACAAAATCTTGTGCAGTTGTACTGTTTTAAATGTAATAGGAACCGCGGAAAAATTTGATTTTTCTTGTTTTTTTCTGCACTAGGTACTTAAAATCTATTTTGAATACACCAATCTCTTGCCCAAGTGATCAGCTTTCGAGTGGATACTGTGAGAAAACCGGTTTTTTGATATTTTCTATTTTTAAAACAATATACCTTGTGCAGTTGTACAATCGAAAGACTCGAAATAGACAAGATTGAGAACCGTGGGTCGAAAACCATAAACAAAATATCAAAAAAGCCGGTTTTCTCACAGTATCCACTCGAAAGCTAATCACTTGGGCAAGAGATTGTTGTATTTAAAACACCATTTAAGTACTAGGGAAGAAGAAAAGAAAGAAAATATAATTTTTCCGCGGTTCCAGTGTTTCTGACTACGCGACTGAAACGCGAGGTCAAAACAAGGCAACGAAAACACAAAATATAAAAAGCCGGTAAAAGCCGGTCTCCTCACAGTATACATTGTAAAGCTTATAAAATTACGAAGCGTTTGATGTGGTCAAATTAACTTTTGGTTACCTAGTGGAGTAGTAATCGTCAATTCAAAGCGTCAATGCTTGATAAAACGTCCTGAATTTTGAAAAGAACAACGATCAACCATTGAAATTTTAGCTTTCCAAGTAGATTTATTGAAAAGGTAACGAGGTAAATCTAAAGTTGAAGAAAGCTTCGTATTGTTAACTTCAAGAAAACATTGATTTTGTTAACACACTACCTTAGTATTGCCATATTTTTCGGGCACTCGTATATATTTTCGGCCATTGTTTATAATTTTTTTCTTCTACAGCACGCTCGCGCCAGTCCTCCGTGCATCACACATGGACGCTCTCCTCCGCAGAGGTTATTTTTTCGGGTATCTTTGAGCGTAAATAATTGTTTTCGGATCGTAGAAGATATGTTTGAGTAAAGCACCCCATAAAATTAGTCAGCTGACACATGTAAATGCGGGCGCGGAAAGGGGAGGGGCGAGAGAAAAAATAACCTCTGCCAACTTTCTGATCCAATATGGCCGCATCCGGGGGGTTGACTGTCGGTTTCTTGAATTTGTTATTTTGGTCCAGAGAATCTGGCAACCCTGTTTCTTGTGTTCTTGAGTACATGCCAATATGGCGACCGCGAAAATAATTAGCCTAGAGCATCTTTATAACGCTACTAAATACTATGTGAATGCTTAGAGGTTAGGAAAGGTTTGTTGTTCAAATGTAAAATGCGAAGGGAAACTGTGTTCAGTATTCTGATCAATGCTTAACAAAAGTAAAAATTCAATTCATGATACATTATAATAAGCGTACGCATATGTACATTGTACATTAGTTATAAGTTAACCTTAAGTTTGACTGCAGTACTTTATTTACGCTAAAACATATCTCCTATACTATCCGATTCCAAAAAATATAAATACTGCAACAAAATAAGTCTTCTACGATCCAAAATAACCTCTGCGGAGGAGAGAGACACATGGATCACGCGCTTATAGGCCGTTTCCACGCACGTGTTTTATAGCGCCCTGGTGTATCCTAGGCAATCGCGCGCTTAAAGAATATTTACATTACATTTCCTGATGGTGACATGCTGCAGCAACTCAAATTAGATTTCTGGATAATTTGTGCATTTCCCAGTATTGTCATGGGTGCAATTGATTGTACACACATCAAAATACAATGCCCTGGGAGCGAGAATGCTGAACTCTTTCGAAATCGCAAAGGATATTTTTCGATAAACGTTAAAGCTGTTTCCGGACCAAATTTAGAAATTTTAAACATTGTTGCTCGGTGGCCTGGTAGCGCCCATGACGCCAGAATTTTCGATAACAGTCGACTATGTGCACAGTTCGAACGTGGTGATATCCCTGGCATGTTACTTGGTGATAGTTGTTACCCATGCCGCCAATATCTCATGACGCCAACACTCGATCCGCAGACCCGACCACACCGCAATTATAATGTGTCTCAAATAAGTACACGAAATACCGTGGAGAGAATGTTTGGCACATGGAAGAGAATGTTCTCATGCTTATCAACGACCATTCGCACAAAACTGCAAACGACGCTAACTATCATTGTCTCTACAGTTGTGTTGTTTAACTTCATAAGAAGACGAAATGACCCTATGGATGAACCAGAACATTTTCCGGCTGCCGAGGAAGAAGTAAATGATATTCATGCTGGTGAACGGCTTTGGGGAAATGCTGTTCGGCAAGCGCTGATAATGCAACATTTCACGTAAATTATGAATAATTATGCAATTTAATAACACAATAAATATATTATATATATTCTCATATTAAACAACTTTATATTGACAAGAACATGCACACAAAATAAAATACACGCGTATATTCATTGTGTATGTTATTGACAGAGGTTATTAATGTGATTAGTTTTGCTTCCTAGCGCGTGTGTTTGGTCTCGGGTGTTGCTCTTGTGTGTTTTTTATGGACTTATTCATTGTTTCCCAACATTAAAGTTCCGCGTCCAGCACTTCCATTTTCCTTTTGTGTTGTATTATTGTATTATTTTTCTTTATAACCAGGAGCTCCATTTCCGCTTCATGCTGTTGGGTTTGTAAATCTAAACATCGTGCTTGGGCCTCGGATATTTGTGATTTCCAGGTAAATGACGACGATAAGGCAGACTCGACGACAGATGGCTGCAATTCGCGTTCCTTTGGTGTACTGAGTGTAGTTGTCGCCAATGACTCAGTTTCATCAGCATCGATGTCTATACAATAAACACCACATAAAATAATTCACATGTTATGTACGGGATATTGATTTACCATGACTTGTGCTGATGTTCACAATAGGAAAACTATTTGATCCGATTATTGCATTATAAATCGCCTAAATAGTATTTTGCAATTAGCATTGTCGTACCTATTTCAAAATTATCATCATCAAAAGGGTTATCCAGGCTGTCAATCTGAGCTGGAATAATCGAAGAAACAGCAGCAGCTTCGTCGTCTTGTTTCGATGATGAAGGACCACCACCAGTTAATTTACTTTCTCTCTTCTCTTTCGCAAGTTGTTTCTTCGCACGGGAATTTATATTCTCCCAACATTTTTTTAATTGCCGAGAATCTCTCTTAGACACACCTGACTGCGAATTAAACTCTCTGATACAGCTTCCCATACTCTGTTTTTTTGTTGTATCGTTTTGCAATCATTCCTTTTATTTTCCAAAATATCTTTGTGCTTTCGCACTAATTCTGTTATAATCGACTTTTCCAATGGCGAAAGTCTACTTCCAGTCATCTTGTACCTGCGGCAACGACGTACGAATGCAATTGCTGATTCTACAACATACCTATGTTACATACTTCAAAATCTCATCAATATTCAACGTTATACACACACTCCAGCAAGTCACACTCGAACGAGCTCTTTGAATACAAATCTGCCTAATATTTTCAAGGGTGAGTGCTCCCTCATTGAGTGGACACTCACACTCATACTCCACTCTCGCTCACACTTGATCAGTTCTACTTGAGTGCATCTCACTTGAGTCGCACTCAAGTATGAGTGTGAGTGAGCTTTTAGAATACAGGCGTTAGTCGATAAGCCTGAAGAAGGTTTTAGTATTTAAACCGAAACGTTCCATTTTTTAACATTTTTAAGTCAGTGTCAACCTTTTTAACTATATAGCATAATATTTTGACAAAAACCTTAAAAAACCTTTTTTTAGAGTAAAACACGAGTGAAATCATAATATTTATTACAGTTCTAACGTTCCGTTGTTAACACAACATCTTCAGAGAATAATAATTTACATAAGTGCAGAAAGCCTAAATATATAGTTACAAAGTTGTCATAAATTATAAATTAATTAACAAATCAAGAGGGAAAACTAAAAATACACATATTACAGGATGGAACGAGCTAACTTGTTTCCACGATCGTTTTACTAAGTTGGTAAGCCTTATCAAGTCTGGTAGGTTTAAAAATCCTATTTGCCGTCTTGCCCGATTGGACTCTGGAACAAGCATGCATATATTATTATGAAAACAGAAAACAAAGAGTCACCATAGACGGCGTAGTTACAGAATTTGTCGATATAAACAGAGGTGTCCCACAAGGCTCACTTTGGTCCAGTCAGAAACTATGGAATATTTTTGGCGGTCGATTATGAGGTAACATTTTCCATACGGTCTGCCGTTGCCAAAGACTTCTTAAAACCAACAGATACACAGTGGATTGTTTCTCGAAACACATGTGAGTGAAACATGTATGTGAAACATATATTTGTTACATTTATACGTGTTTATGTAATATTGTTCCATATGGTCAACATTTATTTCTGGATTGTGCGTTGTTCATTTCAACATTTGACCATTTGGACACATGAAGTGATGAAGTTACAACAAAATAGGCTAATTGATTTTGTGCGCAAACTAAACATATGGACAGATATATGAACGCATGCACACACTTTGGACTAGAATGGTTGTCACAGAGCATGTCAGTTCTGGGTGTGAGTTCATGTGAGTTCATGTGAGAATAGGGAGGTACGGACGCGTGGTGTTAGCGTGCTGCTTGTCACCGCTGAATTACGAGTTAAAGGAACGTACTTCGATGGATGACTACTTCCTTCGATTCCTGAGCTTCATGAGATTTATGTGAGTACAGTAGTTGATTCTCTCCTGTGCTTCGAGGGTTTTTCTCCCGGTACTCCGGTTTTCCTCCCTTTCTAATATCAACCCTAACACCAACTTTAGCTGTGCTCCCAACTTTAGCTTTAGGTCACCCGGCTGCGTTGCGATGCGTCCGTCGTGTAGTTCGTAGGATGAAAAGCATGACCCCTTTACCTTTTATTTTATTCTATGAAAAATAACCAATTTTCCGTTCTTATAGTGATTGCAATGGGCATTAGGTGAAATTTCCTTTCTTATTAACAGTCACCCGTCAGATAAAAGATGGTCATCATTGAGAGATCATGACACCAATGCAATCTTTTTTATTATTATTAAAGAGCGAAATTCTATCGTTGAGACAATTTTATTACTCGGGCTACCTGTGGTAGCGCGAGTCTAGGTTTCGGCTTCATTAGTCGTATTTTTGGGATTCCACAAATCTGCAAAATTGCGCAATAATGTTTCCCGTCAGGCTTTTGCGAACCGTGAGCCATGTTGCGGGCCAATACTTATTTCTTTCCACAGCTTTGCTTTTCGTCGAGATTCTTGACTCAGTTGGTAGATTTTGAAAGTGTGTTGATCGTGAAAACGTACGTTCACTATATGTTGTTCACCATTGCCTTTCTGTCTGGTATGGGGGCGCTACCGGCGTACTCTAGTCGAGATTAGGAACCTTAAGCAAGTGGCATTATTGCACCACGGACGGTAACCGGAAGAGATTGCGAACATTGTATTCCTTACTGCACATGTCATCGCGTCCGTGTTGCGCAGCACAAACGTCAGGACTTTGGCGTTCGCGACAAAACGGCAAGATTGAAACCATAACATAGCCGAAATTATGTTATGGAATGGACCGAAAAGCACGTTATCGTCTTATGCAGAGAAATACTCGCTGTGAACTTGTTTAAAACTAAAAAGAAAACTACACCGAGAGCAGAGATATGGCAACGTTTTTCGGATAATCTTTCTGGATATGATACACCAGTGTTCCTAGTCACACAGCGTGCTGTTCGTAGATACAACGTGATTACGACGAAGTTTGGAAAGAGAATACGATCTGAAGGAAAAGCAAGCGGTATTGACACTACACAGAGTGAGTTGGACGTGCCTCTTGAAGAGTTAATCGAAAGGGAAAACATGTCCGAGGAACAAAGCAATCAAGCTAAAATAAAGGTTGAAGAAGACAAGTACAAAGCCATGGATGTGAGAAAGAGAGCCATGGAGAACCTAGGTGAAACCAAAATGCGAAATAATAGATACTATTGGAAAACCACCCAAAATAAGAAGATCAGGATCGGAAGTGATCGAATATTAAGGGAGAAAGGCAATAAAGAAATACAGCTGAAAGAACAGGAAATCGAACGTAAAAAATGCATTTATTAGGCAGAAATGGCTAAGAATGATGAAGAACAAAGAAAGAATGATCGTTATGCAATTGATGACCCAGCAACAACAACATTTGCAGGAACACCATCAGCAGTCTCAACGTAAGATAGCTGACTTTCAACTTCTCATGGCTCAACAAAACCAAATGCTAATGGTCTTATTCCAAAGTTGGTTCCCATATAGCACTTTAAGTTATTTTATTACCATGTGTTTCCATGTTTATATTTATGTTTTATGCTATGCATAACTTAATATGTATTAGAGATTTGTTTTGACTATTTGGTTGGAGTTTTTTCTTAAAATTTATTGCACATTTGCAAGTTTTGGTAATATTATTTGCATTCGTAATTGCATAACTTGGAAAGTCCACACTAAAGCAACTCTCGGGTTATACTGTTACAGCTTCTCTGGACGTTTTTGCCTCTTTTCTATGGGGCTTCGGTGGGGCTTTTCTGGGGCTTCGGTGGTCTAGTGGTCAGGGCCACTGCCTTCCACCTCTGAGGTCAACAGTTCGAATCCTGTGTTCGTATATTTGATCGCACGTGGAAAGAGTTGGTCAACACTCTGCCGAAAGTCGTGGGTTTTCTCCAGGTTCTCCGGTTTCCTCCCACAGGGAAGTTGACAGGGCGGGTTAGGATAAATAGTTAGGAAAACTAATGTTGATAAAAACTGTAAAAATAAATAGCTAAGGTGAATTGATTGGACTGAATATAATATAATAAATTGTCGATGTTGTAAAGCGCATTTGATCATATACACATGCAAATTTGCGCTATATAAATAGTAAACATTATTGGTGGTTTATTTTCAGTTCAACTTGTTACTTAATGTTGTTTTCAAAAAGACTCTGAATAGTCAGTTACCATAACAGAGCTAGCTGTGAGTGAATATAATACAAGGTCTTTTAAACACTAAAACTCGAGTACACAACATGGTGTCAGAAGTGAACTAAAATACATTGTATAATGGAGCAATTAAAGCCTCCCAGCGAACTTTGTTTAGACGGGAACCTAGCTGAAAATTGGAGAAAATGGAACATAGGCGAAGCGGAAAAAGTGTAGTGCGCCACATTCCTCCACATGGCCGGAGAAGATTCTCGCACGATATTGAATGCGCTCGATTTTGCCGAGGAAGGTGACGAACACAAAATCTAGATCTTGAAACAGAAATTCAAACAGTACTGTGAACCACGAAATAACTTGACATTTCTGCGCCACCAATCCTTCTCGCGATTACAAGGACCGACCGAAACAATTGACGCCTTCGTTACTGATCTGAAAAACAAAGCCAAGAATTGTGAGTTCGCTACACTCAATGACAACCTTATTCGTGACCGGATCGTAGGAGGAATCAGCGTGCCAGATTGCTCCGAGAAGCGGAACTTCCCATGACAAAAGAAATTGTTATATGTCGTACGAGCGGAACAAGTTCAAGCCAAATGAAACAGTTTTTGACGACAACGACAAGTACCTTCATGGACTGGAAAGATGTAAATTAACTTATCATCCTCCGAGGTTTAATCCGAAACAACAGCAGTCATCGTACGTGCGGCACGTGCCAAAGAAATGTCGAAATTGCGGTGGCGCGAACATTCAAGCGATGAAAAGGCCTGTCCAGCTTTCGGCAACACAAGTGTCGAAAGGAAAACCACTTTGCTCAAGTTTGTCGATCGAAAACAGCGCCAGGTAACAAACAAGCGTTCCAAGTCGATAAAATCGAAGAAGACTTCGAAGAATTGTTCATCGGAACCGTGCAAAACGCTAATGACGACGACTGGACAGAAAATATCATAATCGACAACAAACCTGTTGAAATGAAACTTGACACAGGCGCACAGTGTAATGTAATGTCATGTCATGCATTGTTTACACTGAACACCATCTCTCACAATAACTCTGATCTTGTTGTATCGAATGCTAGATTTGTGAGTTACGCGGGGCATAAAATTGTTCCAGTCGGAAAAGCAAGTTTTCAATGTCAACACAAAGACGCAACCCACCAAATCACATTTCAGATAATTAACGAAGATGCCCCATCTCTCCTTGGTCGTAAAACCTGTTTGGAATTGGGATTAATACAAAGAATGATGACAATAGATAGACCTGTCAGTGCCAATGAAAGTGGTAATGACATTCTCGATCAATATCCAGACTTATTTACTGGTCTTGGATATATTAAGTCCACTGGAAGGCATCACATTGAAGTGGATCCCAACATAAAGCCTGTTGTTCGCCCATCCAGAAAAGTGCCCGTCGCATTATGACCAAGAATCATACAAGAATTGAAACGAATGGAAGGTCTGGGTGTGATTGAAAAGCAGTCAGAGCCAACTAACTGGGTGAATAGCATGGTAACTGTCGTAAAGCCACACAAGTTGAGAATTTTCATTGACCCTGATCGCGACTTAAATCGAGCAATCCGACGGGAGCACCATCCATTGCCAACTGTTGAAAAAGTTGTGTCGCGATTACCAAATGCCCGGGTATTTTCCATCCTTGATGCAAGCTCTGGTTTCTGGCAAATTGAGCTTGATGATATCAGCTCCACATTGTGCACCTTCAACACTCCAGTTGGGCGATACCGGTTCAAGAGATTCCCGTTTAGCATCTCCTCGGCTTCGGAAGTGTTCCAGAAAGTTATGGCGGAACTATTAGAAGGACTCGAGGGCGTGGAATGCATTGCAGATGATATTTTGGTATGGGGAGAAAATATCAGCTAACACAACCATCGCCTAACGACCGTTCTGAACAGGTGCCGAGAGAAGAACTTAAAACTAAATCGAAACAAATGCAAGACCCAGTGTACTCAGATAACGTATGTGGGCCACTTCCTCACTGCTGATGGTTTAAAACCTGATCCTGAAAAGATACGAGCCATTCAAGAGATGCCAGAGCCAGCCGATAAGCAAGCTGATATGAGACTCATGCAGGGCAGTCCAATACTTAGCAAGGTTTATTCCCAATTTATCAGAAATCAGTGCTCCTCTAATGGCAAGTAATGACACAGTGGCAATGGGATGAATCGCAGAAGAAGAGTTTTCAACAGCTGAGATACTTGGTTGCCTCTACACCGGTGTTAAAGTACTACAATGTCAGTAAACTGTAACACTTTCAGTCGATATCAGTTCTCAAGGCCTTGGGGCAGTGATAATGCAAGATCAACAACCTATTGTCTTTGTATCAACAGCACTCACAAGCACACAACAAAGATATGCACAATATGGCTATAACAAGTTCCATCAGTACATATATGGGCAAACAACAAAGGTGGTAACGGTTAGAAACGGTTTTTTCAAAACGCGCCCTTTTTCTTGCGTCATGCCGTTAGATTGGGGTCTTCATGAGTATAAAAGGTGTTGAAACGACGTTAACAAACTAATTCACTCTACTAATTAAGAGCAATATTTTAAACAAAATTAAGCAAAGCTAAATATAGCAAAGAAAGCTGGCAAGCTATTAATGAATTGTTAAATAAGAAATCCAAGACCACGCGCAAGTCAAACAATTGATCGCTAAAGATCAAATTCTAACTGGAGATAAATAAATTGCTAATGGCTTAATGAACAATTGGCTCTAAATTAGCTGATAATATTAAATACAGTGATATTGGTCCATTGATCTTGGTGACTCCTCTTGAAAACTCGTTATATTTCAGAAATGTGACCTGTCTGGAATTAATAAACGCTTTAAGCCAGTTAAAAACTAAAAAATCATCAGGTATTGATGGTATCAGTATGAAGCTTTTAAAAGACGCTGGAGAAACTATTACTGAGTCGCTATTGCGCATTTATAATCTGTCACTATAGACAGCAATCTTTCCCGAGGATTGGAAATTAGCTAGAGTTTCGCCAATCTTCAAGGAAGGAGATAAAACTGACTGTGGTAACTATCGACCAATTTCGGTAATCTCTGTTGTCACTAAACTTTTTGAGAAATTGGTATGCAAACAGCTAATATTATTTATGACTGAAAATAATATCGTCGTTGAGAACAACAGTCTGGTTTCCGGTTCAGTACAACATTCTACCGAAACTACATTGCTTTGTTCTACGAACGAATGGCTATACAACATGGATAAAGGTATTATTAGTGGTGTCCTGTTTTTAGATCTCAAGAGGGCATTCGATACTGTTTAGCATGAGATACTTATCTCAAAACTTGAATTTTATGGTGTAAAGGGGGACACTCTCGAATGGTTTAAGTTTTATATCGGGAACAGAAAACAAATTTGTGTAATAAACGGCAGATCAAGAAGAACATCCAGAAGCCTACAAGATGGCGGCCAAAATGGTTGCTTAGTAAAAGATCTCAATCCATATCAATCCGCCTGCAACTATCCTGTTATTTTATTAAGAAACTATTGGAAGTCCTTTTTTGAACCTATTTTATTACTTATTGGTGGTTTTCTTTACTGGAAACTCTACTATTTGAACATTTTTAACGACGAAATCTTTTGCCGGAAATTCAGCTGACGAAGTGATCTTATCTCTGGGTTATCTTATCTATAGTTTGATACCAATCAATGTGTGTCGATCTACCGAATTACAGAATGAAAATTGGCCTATTTCACACTCATCTTAGGAAGAAGAGGCTACGTCTTGACAAACAATATCCAAATGAATATACTACAACTATAAGCTTATATCCGGACATACTTCCAAAGGTATTGTTTACTATCTTGCTTTTTGGTTATATTTGGTTCGGTTCTGTTGGTGCTTTACTTAGTTCCAATTATTTGTGCTGCCCTTCTACACGAATGATGAATATAACAAACAGTTCATGCTAGTATCACACAACAAGTTAATGTTAACAAAAGTATTATCCCCTTGAAACATCTACCCACTTTGACACCTGACTCCATCAATCTACTCTCCAAGTTGATATTATCAGAAGGAGCCAAGTCTACTCAATTTACTGGCAATAAATTGGCACACATCACGTATGGAAACATATGTAATGGAAATGTTAACAACTCCGCAGATAACCCAAAAATTTCACAGATTGCAAGTGACTTGCCATTAGGGACAACCTTTACTTCCTGGAATATTCAGAGTATCTACCCCAAAATTGATCAGCTTGCTATTATGTTAAATAACCCAAAGGAATCCTCTATAATTGTTTTTGTGGAAACATGGACAAACGAAACAGTCACTAACGAACAGATTGCAATACCTGGATATAAAGTAGTGGGTCGTCATGACAGAATACATGATTCCCATGGAAGAGTAGTTGTTTATGCAAAATTGAATATTCCTTGCGAAGATAGATTTGACCTGAGACATGATAATATTGAAGCAGTATGGACTGAGCTTAGCTTTCCAAAGACACCCATAATTTTGATTACAACAGTTTACAGACCTCCCCAATCTCCAAGTTCCTGGTATGCAGATTTTGCAGAAATGTGTGAAAAAGCTTATCTTGAGGGTAAATAAATTATAATGATGGGAGACTTCAATATAGATAATCTAAAAGCTGTTCCCTCAAATTGGAAATACATTATGGCCTCTTATGCTCTGACAGATCTCATACACGATCCAACTCGGGTCAGTGAATTATCTCAAATGTAACAAATTATCTCATTTATGTAACAAATCCAGAACATGTCCGTAAAACAAAAGTTGCAAAAATTGGACTATCAGATCATTTTCCAGTAAGCTTTTCAAGGAAGAAATATTCAGCCACAAAAAAAGCCCAACATTCTTCTATTCAATTCAGGTCTTATAAACATTTTAATCAAGAAATATTTTTAAAAGATCTTGAAAATATTCCTTGGAGTATCTGCGATGTATTCGATGACCCCAATGATGCTCTTGAATGCTGGAAAAAATTATTAGATAGATAGCAAACCGTTTTAATCACTTTTTCACCAACATTGCATCATTAATTGACATGAATTTATCTACTTATGTACAAGACTGTCATGATACTTTGCTAAACTTTGTTAATAGCAAAGTAAACACTGAATCATTCTTTGATATCCCAGCTGTTCAAGTCGACTTTGTTGAACATGAACTTAAGCATTTGAAAACTAATAAAGCAACTGGACTTGACGGTCTTCCACCGAAACTTCTTCAAATTGCTGCAAACGTAGTAGCACCTTCAATTACTAAGATATTCAACCTGTCAATTGAAACTGAAATATTTACTTACGAATAGAAATCAGCAAAAATTATTCCAGCTCACAAGATAGGGAGTACTCAGGAACTTGGAAATTTTCGTCCAATCTCAATATTATCTTCATTATCAAAAATATTTGAAAGACACATACATATTCATTTCTTTGGTTTCTTGAAACATCACCAACTCCTACTTAATTCCCAATCCGGCTTCCAAAAATCTTTCTCATGCGAAACAGCTTTGGCTAATATGATAAACTCTTGGACTACGGCAATCAATGAACATCTAATGAATGGTGTTATATTTTTGGACCTGAGTAAAGCTTTTGACTTGATCAACCACAAAATTCTTTTGACGAAATTAAAGATTTATAAATGCTCACATTTATAAATGCTCACCTAAGTGCTTAAACATATTTGAATCTTATCTCACTAACAGAACCCAATGTACAATGTTTAAGGGAAAGGCATCTGATGTTTTAACTGGAGTTCCACAAGGTTCTGAACATATGTTATTCATTCTCTTCATTAATGACTTACCAATGGGATTAAGAAATACCGAAATTCAGATGTATGCAGATGATTCAACAATAACAGCATCTGGCAAGTCCACTGAAGAAATTAATCAAAAACTAAACTGTGACTTGGATGATGTTCAACTTTGTTGTACAAACAACTGTATGTTAGCAAATCCGAAAAAAACCAAGTCCATGTTGGTAACCACAAGGCAAAAAAAAAAAATCTCTAAAGGAAGAGGAGAAAACCTTGGAAGTCTTCATGGGTAGAAACCCTATAGATTCTAGTAAAAATGAAAAACTTCTCGGCCTTTGTGTAAATGAGAACCTCTCATGGGAGAACCATATCAAGAATACTACTTCCAAGATAAACTCTAAATTAGGTTTACTAAAAAGAATAAAGAAATTTTTACCAGTTGAAACAAGAAAGATATTCTATAATGCTCATATCTTACCCCATATGGACTATTGTTCGATTATTTGGGAATGTTCTCCTCACATTCATGACTTGGCGCTTATTCAAAATAGTCTAGAGCTTCCCGTTTAATACTGGATATTACTGATATGAGATTTCCAAGTGAAAACCTTTTTAAAACCTTAAAGTGGATGAGGGTGGAGGATCGTTTACACTTCAGAACAGTAACAATGGTATATAAGAGCCTAAATAATTTAGCTCCAGAGTACATGCGCAAGATGTTTAAGTATGTGCATGAATGTCATCAAAGAAAAACACGATCATCAGTTAGAAATAATTTATATTTAACAGGTGGACGACATAAGAATATATTTACTAGTAGTTTTGCTTACAATGGAGCAATGATGTGGAACAATTTAGACCGTGAAATTCGTGACTGTTCTTCATTAATTAGTTTTAAATCTTCATATTTAAAATTGTATAATAATTAGTTAAACCCAATTTATTTTATTTAGAGTTTAGTTTTTATCTTTCTATTCTCTATTCTATGTATATTATCATATATAACACATTTGTAAATTTAGTTATTGACTATTGTGTGAGGGCCCTGGGGAAGATAAGCGTAATGCTTACCAGGTTTTACCCTCGTTAAATAAAGTTTAATAATAATAATAATAATAATAATAATAATAATCAAGGAGAAATTGGTTGTGGAGTACCACAAGGATCTAACCTTGGTCCCATCCTTTTCTCTTGTACATAAATGATTTACCGAATTGTTTGGAAAAAAGCTGAGGCGAATTTATTTGCTGATGATACGAATCTCACTTGTAAAGGAAATAATTTATTTAATAATGATCTCGATCATGTTCACCAGTGACTTATGCATAGGATTTGCAGTGTTTCAATTCTATTTCACAATCATCCTCAGAGAAACATGAAGAGAAAGTTATGAATGATGCATGTTGGCAGACCAATATAATTATTATATATATAATTTTGATATTTAAATTTTTCATAGAGCTTGGGTATTTATATTCAGGAATTCGTTAGAAACCGGAAAACTCTGGTCAGATACTTTGCAAATCATCACCACCTACTGTACTTTTATAATTTAATATTATGAAGTTCATATTATGTTCACTTGATGAGTTTACCTATCTACAATACTTCTTCAAGTGAGCCTGCTACTTTTAAAATTAATCAAACCCCTACAGTATGTACTGGGGATTTAATTTTCTATGTGAATGGAACCTAATATTAGTACATGTTGCTAAGATTTATACATGCACTGCAGAAAATCAAATATCATGTTTTAGAGGTGTAATCCATCAGAATTTCTGCAAAGTGAGAACTTAACCTGGAATGCATTATGAATTGAGTAAAACTAAAACATGCATTATAATTGGAATCTACTAAATACAATAGATCTAATCGTCACTGCACAAGATGTGTGTCATTCTCATTAGTCTCGGATGAAGAGCAGCAAACAAGTCAAGAATTTGTTCCAGGTCTAGGGGAATATCTCTGTGAGCATGCATTTACATATACAATATGCATTTACATATGCATTTACATATACATATACAATGTACATATACATTTACACATACATTTACATATACATTTACATTTACATATATGGTTCGCATTACCTACTCCAAAACCAAAAAATCTCTAGATAGCATATCTTACTTACTGAACGCTGTTGTCGTAAAAAATCAGAAATCTTCCTAACAGTCCCCATCATCACATGGCGGTGGTTCATGTAATTTTAAAGCTTTATTAAATTGACCTTGTATTAGCGAGGAAGCACGTACTTGATTTTGAAAGTTGTTGAAGACCTTGCCCTTGGTTTGACAATGGACGACTGCAGATGGTAATTGTACAAAAATATAGCTGCAAATCTCGCCATCGTCAATAACGATTTTACTTCGCGTAAGCCAAAGTGAAAACCCACGAAGTGCCGGTCCTATTTATAATTTTTGAGCAGTTCGTGAATCAGAGACGATTTTGAGTAGTTTCCGTGGGGTTTCCAAGCGAGGTGAGTAGTTTCCGTGGGGTTTTTCACGCGAGCTGAGTAATTTCCGTGGAGTTTTTCACACGAACTGAGTAGTTTCCGTCACAGGTTTCCACGCGACTACACACGGCGCTGCTCGCCGGTAGTAAAAGCCAGGCGCATCAGAACCTAGTCGCAGGGTATTATCGCCGGGAGCGATCGATATCCGTAGCGCGACTGCGAATAATAGCTTTATTTGAAAGAAGGAATCCGAAAAGTATTAATGTACTAGATAGTATTTTTTTCTTTTTCTTTCATCAACATCTGAATAGTTTCCGGAAACTACTGGCACTAGTCTGGATCCGTCCCTGTTGTTCGTGGTTAGAACGATGATCATTTTATCTATGATGATGATCATGATGATCATGATGATATCGTGGTTTAAAAATTATAAATTATGATAAAATATTTGTCTATATGTTAATTTTCAGTTTGTTACTTACAAAGGGGGCCAACTCAATAATTTACCAACTTTTACCTCGTGAATACAGACGTTAAAACCGAAGTGACGACGAGGGAGAAACGTTTTGCAAAATGATGATAGACTAGATGATAGAGGTGATGCATAGACTTCCCAAATTATTATATTACATGTATATATATATAGCTTTTTCAGTATTTATATCACTAGCCGATTGCATTGAAACTTTGAAGTTTATATTTAAATACAAAAATTTGACAATGTCTCGATATAGCATTTTCCTTATTTGTGTATATGTCAGGTATTATATGTTTTATAATATCCAATGACAAAGTACACGTAATAGTATGCAAAATGGTCAGACATTTACCACTATTTTAGCGGTAATTTTTATCCCCTTTACATGAGTAATTTTTACACCCCTCCAAATTTTACCCCTCGAAACCGGGGCATTCTGAAGACAAACGTTTAGAGGATTGCAAGCAAGCTATTGACAGCAAGGAACTTATATGCGTACTTTCCACCGACACGAGTAAGGCATTTGACTCTTTGAGTCATTCACTTACTTTGAAAAAGCTTGAAGCATATGGTTTTGCTCCAGCCTCTCTCGATCTTATGCGATCTTTCTTCAACAAACGTAAGAATAGGGTTAAATTAGGCAGCACAACCATTGACTGCATGGAAAGAAATGGTACGAGGCTGTCCTCAGGGGTCATGTTTTGGACCTCTGATATGGAACTTATTTCAAAATTATATTTCCACGTTCGCAACGCAAGCCTCACTATGTACGTTGATGATCACCAACCATATATATCGCGAAAAGACTATAACATAGTTAAGAAGACCTTACAGGAGGAGGGACGACGTGCGTTATGGTATAAAGAGAATTTTCTCCTAGCGAATTCCGAAAAGTTCCAGTTATTAACTATAAATCCAAGGGGCCTAAACACGAATAATGAATGTCATTATATACAGATCGACGATCAAATAATCAATAATACGGATCATATTACTCTACTGGGGGTACACATTGATGAAAGCATTAATTTCAGTGGTAATATTAGTGAGCTTTATAAGAAGGCTAGTAGAAAAGTTGGGGTGCTTTTACGCTTGCGTAATCTTATTCCTCTTTCGTCCAAGTTAAATATATAAGTCATCTATCCTCCCGTATTTAACATACTGTCACGTGATCTGGCATTTCTGCAAGGCTTCGGACAACAGAAAGGTTGAACATATCCAAGAACGAGCGTTAAGAGCGGTATATAGGACTAAGAGAGATCCTTATGAAACACTCCTTGAGCGTACTGGATTGCCATCATTATATAATAGACGATTACAGGATATTGCTATTTACATGTATAAAGTAAAAAATCAACTTGCACCTAACAGTGTATTCATTAAGAAATGGTGATTTCGATATACCTAGATTCAATACAGTCAATTATGGAAAACACTCACTACATTATTTTGGAACAATCTTATGGTCAAGGTTAAGTAGTGATATTAGAAATTCTACAAGTCTTAAAGTATTTAAAAATGTTATTCGTAAGTTGGATATTAGTAGCCTTTTAGAAAATAACAGTAACTGCTGTGAGCTTTGCAGTACATGAATGTTCCATGTATGTCTGACCAATCGTTTTAAGTTCATTGTAAATATTATTTTTATTGTAAAATTATCTTATTATGCAATTGCCTATATTATCTTACTTTTGTAATTTATTGGCAGCTAGATAGGAATATATTAACTTATATGTAATTTATTAGTAGTTAGATAGGATATATAGTGTCCCCGATTAGCCTTCTTAGGCTAAATAATTTTGACACTTGAATAAAGTTATTGTATTGTATTGTATTGTATTGTATTGTATTGTATTGTATTGTATTGTATTGTATTGTATTGTATTGTATTGTATTGTATTGTATTGTATTGTATTGTATTGTATTGTATTGTATTGTATTGTATTGTATTGTATTGTATAGTAGTAATTTTTATACCTCCCTCCAAATTTTACTCCTGAAAACCAGCGCATTCTGAGGTTTCTTACACAATATTATAAATACTCAGTGTTACATCAATGTTTCGGACTGTACCCAACTTACACTTTCTATCCCGCAATAGACCTTGATATGCGTCAAGAATGTTTCCACGCCAAGAAGAATTGAGCAAATTGCAACAAATACCCAAGTGCCACTATAATACATAGCACTCTCGTAGTAAGACTTCTTGAGCTGGCTGTACGAGCCATAATCTTGCTGTGGTTTAATCATCTTATAATCCACATGACCAGAGCTGTAATAATGGTTCGATTTCGCTTGATATTTCTTCCAGTCCGGACCTTCGACGATTATGACGAAGATTGCGATGTTTATGGAGATGAAGTCAAGGCAGATACAGAACTTTAGCTGGACAAAACAAAACATAAATATTCTTTCTTAATAGACTGATACAGAAGTGTTGTGCTGTATATATATACGGTGTAGAAATAAATGGTTGGTGTACTGCTGAAATTGAGTATGCGTATGAGGTCTAACGTTTCGAGTGCTAAGGAGTCTTTATAACTTGCTGTTGCAGTTCATTTGCAGAGCAACATAGAATATAAAGCGAATGTTATACAGATGTGTATACAAACTGTAACCTTTTGATAACTGATGATGGCCAATACGATGCTCTATAACTATATTGAGCTATGCATATGGACTGAAATGCAGCACAAAGAGGGAAATTTATATATGTCATGACAACATTTCCAACACTGCAAAACATATTTGAACAGCGTTTGAACTCACCAAAAAGCTATTTTCAATGACAAGGAAAAGGATGGAGACAATTCCAAGGACGATAAACTAAAAACATTGACAAACAGTTTATTATTGAGTAATTTTTAAAATTACTTTACATATTCGTTCTTTAGTACTAATTCATGTTGGACTTCTTCTCTTAATGTTCCGATTCTTCTCAATTAATGTCATCCACGAATCCTCTTATACGGACTCAGGATGTGTTATATGTTTGGATCAACCTTTAATTGTGACCTAAATTAGTTTTTGATAAAATGGTTGATGTTACTCTATATGCCACAGCTTTTCCCACCATTTTTAGCTTCATCAGAAACCGTTTCAATGTGGAGTCGGTTGACAACATTGGTCAACAAAACCAACGAAAAACAGGTGATCCATACAATAGAAAAACCTGTAAAATAACGAGTAATCCATAGAAATACGTTTTCCCGCTTATTTTACTTGAATTAGGTAATAACCCATTCATTTGCCAAACTGAATAGATTTTCAACTGTGGACAACATCTTTGTGTTGTCTGAATTAAATTGTTGGTGAGTCCCAATGGGTCCCCGGGGTGCATTTGGATTTGTAGCAGATTAGTAGCAGATTTCGGTTAGATGATCTTAAAGTACGATTAGGTTTATATTTAGTTAGTAAAGCAATTATATAAATAGGTGCCTAGCCAAGCTAAGTAATTATCGGTATCTTAAAAACAATCCTTGACCTCACTGGCAATCAGTGAAGATTACGAGAGGAGATATGTTCTGATTTTTTAACTCTTGCAACAAGTCTGGAAGATGTATTTTGAATTCGCTGCAACTTGCTAAATTCAGCTTCTCCTAAGCCATAAAGGATGCTATTGCAGCGGTCAAGTCTTGATGTTATTAATGCATGCACCAACTTCTCACAGTCCTTTTTACTAAAATATTTCTAGATCTTGCCTATATTTCTGATAGCCAAAAGTTATTTCAAAAGTTATTTACATGAGTATTTAATGTTAGATATCTATCAACAGCAACACCGAGATCACGTGCAACCAGAGCCGGTTGGATTATCACCTAGCATTGGTTCACAATGCATAAAACGTGATGATAGATGGACAATCTCGGTTTTACTTGGATTAATTATAAATAAGACCATTCAGATTACACCCGTTGGTGAAGTCCTTAATACATACTCATCAGCGTACCTTATGAAATCAAGGCCATGGGCTTTGATCACGTCTTCCAATGGCGCAAAGAAGAGTGAAAACAGAAGTGAACCAAGTACAGAACCCTGTGGTGTACTGCACCATATTGCAATGGTTTGTTTGAGGAATGCGTATTCTTCACCATAACTGACTGTACCCGATCAGAAAGGTATCAGTGATAGTACAGTTCCACTAAACCCATAACGATGTTTCAGTCTCTCCAATAGAACGCTGTGGTCTATGGTGTCGGACGCAGATGATAAGTCCAACAGTACCAACACTACTTCCTGATTTTTATCAAGTGCGTAAATGTTGTCATTGAAAACACGCAGAATTGCTGTCTCTATGCTATGAAAGTATCTATAAGCAGATTGCATTTTTGCAAGGAGGTTACTCTCAATAAGATAGTCTGTTGTCTGTCTGGCAGCAATCCGCTCTAATACTTTCGACAAGAAAGCCACGTTAGTAATAGGTCTATAGTTAGGGAATTGCTCTTTATCACTAGTAGCGTTTTAATAGATGTGTGGATGAGTCCCTTCTTGGGAGACCAAAGATGAATTTATAATGTCAGTTATTGGAGCTGCTAACACGTCAAGAGTTTCCTTTAGAATATGTGTAGGAACAGGATCTAAGGCACAGGACTTATAGACGAATATGTTTGATAGTGTTACAGACAAAGCTTTCAGATACAGCAGTAAATCCACTGAGTGAGCTTTTACAACAAGGAGAGTCAACTGCTATATAGATAGCTTCTTAACTGACTCATGTGTACTAGGGTGGTCCTTAAATGACCTTAAAAAATGTTTGATATATTTGGGGGGGTTACCCCAGAAAGTTGTTCCTTTTCATGAGAAAAAATTTACATCAAAATTTCAGACAGTTAGGACAACATTTAGAGGTTGCCCAGCTCCCCTCAATAATTGGAAAATTACTACACTTAACTCTTTCCCGACCGGCGCAGTTAAAACGGGTCGTTGAAGACCCGCAAAGTCGTCAATCGAAAAACACGGCACACGGTAACGCAAGATAAAAAATTGAAATTCGACAAGCGCCAGGAACATGAAATCCACGCACACGCCGTCAAGTTTGATTTGATTTCATAAACAACTCTGCGATTGGTGGCATTTTGAGTTTTCAAGATGCTACGCGGGCGTGCAAGATGGCCTTTTGTAGAAAAATGTAAATTTTTCAACCTGATTTATGATAATTAATGCTAATTTATATTAACATAATGTGTTTTGTTCGGGAAATTTAAAAGCACAAGTAAAAACCGGTTTATTGGGCTTCCAGAAAATGTATAGCTTTCGCAACAGTTATGGTTATTTCAAGAGATATCAATAGAACAACGTGGTGGTTCAATTGTTGATGTTTTTCAGCCTGTCGGGAAAGAGTTAATAAGCAATAATAGGTAAATTGAAAATAATCGAAGAAAAAGCGTGAAAGGAAAAGCGGAAAAGCAGTTTATTATCTGTTGAATTGAAAATAATCAATGTAAATACAGTTTAACAAAGCAAAAAAATGGTCAGTGACAAAAAATGAACCCCCTTCTCTGCTCCCCCATACCCCCCTCAATGAGGGGAATTATGTAAGGGTTACCCGAAGCAGAGTCTCTGCAGAGATCCCACCTGCACCGGTCCACCCGCACGGGAGCTCATACTTTCAAATATATACGCAAGCTATTTATACACTACAAAGACAATACGTTCTATGCATGTGGGTCAAAAAGGTCATTTTAAACTAGTGTTGACAATGACAAATACTAGATATATTCCATAACAGAACCATGTTATATTTAAGATGTGGATAGTGTAAATTTTTGCAATTGGGTAAGGTTTGGCGATACTTGAAAACTACGTAATTGGAGGAAAACATTTTCTGTTCTTCTATACGGTTATAACGGTGGTGTACTAAGTGACGAGAGCAACACACCTTTCAGCATTGTCATTGACAACTCTCAGCTTTGTAGCAATCGATAATGATCTCACGTACGTATCATCGGTCGACCAATCAGCAGGGTCTTTGTTTAGGTAATCTAATGGTAATCCCAAGATCTCAAAAAAAATGAGACTGTTTTTCGAAGCAAATTGCTCCAAGACACTGTTCTGGATTTGGAATAGGGTGGCTCTCTTTTTTAGATAGTCGTACAATTCCGTTTCATCATGCATTACAGCTACGATATTCCGCTTTGTGTCACAACTAACACTTTTAACAAGTAGAGCCAGAGTTACTAATTCCTCACCAATGTACTAGCTACTTTTGAAATGTCAGGATGGACATTTTTGTACAAGTTCAAATCTTGCAAAGGTGCTCTGATGGGTGAGAGAAACCAGGCTTTCATATACGACAAAATGGGATATCAAATAATGCTTTTTGTTCTCTTTTCGTTAGCTTGAACTGCGTCCTAAACAAATATATATATAGATTGAATACATTGCCTTGGCCATCCATCTTGCACAGTGAAGTCCTGCTGGCTCTTTGAAATGGACACCTCGGCCAGGCTTGCCACCGACAAATAGGGTGCAAAGTTCCAATAGTTCTTTCTCATCCTCCCGTGGGTAAAATATAGTAAAGTCTTTATTAGGGTAGCACAAAATAGTTTTACAAAACTAATAAACCTGTGGCCCTTGCTGCTTTTTGGAAAAAGTTACCACTTCCTGCTTACTGAAGCACTATTGGCCGGGTCATTCAATAACTTCAGCGGCTTCATATTTTGATTGTTCTATGAAGTGCCAATATGCCTGGAAACGTTTAAAAATGTTTATCTCTGGACCAGTTGATGGATTGTAGTGACAGCTAGCTTTCAAAACAATTTCATGAATGTGGTGCCTCCAAGCTAGTTGTAAGAGGTGTCGATCCTGCTTCTAATCAAGAACAACACATGACCTACTCTAATTCCCATGGTTGTATCGAAACACTCACATTTTGATGAGTTCACCGCTGCCCAAATCCTTCACCAGGTCAAATATAGCTGTGGCCATGTGCTTGCCAGAGCCTACAGGTAGCTTAGTTATGCCAATAAGTTGTTCAACATCTGCTCCAGAAACCAGTACTGGCAATCTGTCTACAACCTTACCAACAATATCTGGTAACAGTTTACCATCCAATGCACGGTCAAAGGAACATTCTGGTTAAAATTCCCTTTGACTTGGTATGTGTCCACTTCCACTGGAAGCTCGGTGCCTCCTGATAGATAACCAACTGATGGAGCAATCGTCAATCTTTTTCTTAGAGATTGTGTAGTGCCAGCAACAATTAAGGTCACCCCGGTCACTTATGTTTGCTCTGTCAAGAGCCGAGGCATTAAGAATTGGGCTCATTAGCGACTTTCGAGCTCTCTTGGCCTTAGGGGTTGTTTTGTTATTTGGCTTTTGTACAACTGATTCAGGCTTCGATTCTTCACTTAATGATACCAGCATGACCTGCTGTTGATCAATGCCTATACACTTCTCTCAATTGATTTGTCTTAATCTCATCACTTGATCCCGTCAGCAGCCGATGTCTCTTTTTTGCCAGCTTCGAATCTATTTACCCATCGACCCCAGGTATTAGGATGAGCTATATCAAACAGATCATCCAGATCTTTACTATCTTACTACAGTCAGCCTCATCATCTGATGATCATCTGCAGGCATTCGAGTTTTTTCTAATATCCCCGGCTTCACGAGTTCGTGCAAGCACATTTGCTGGCAAATACTAAATATGTGATTTTACCCAATATAGATGATTTTTTTAAAATTGATCATTTACGTTTTTTAATTGATCATTGCGATTCTATGGTAATGTAAGGACGAATAGTAAGTGTATTTAGGTACAAGAGAAAAAAACAAACTTCACCAACTTCACTTCAGAAATAAAATTACAAATTTGATCCAAAACCAGTTTATGGCAAGTTTCAATCTTGAAACAAAAATTCATGAAAATGGGTCATAGGGAGAAATTTTGGGGGTCATGGGCGACCCCTAGATATAGTCCGATTTTGCTGAAACTTTTTTGTGATTTTTTTCTCACCAATTGGAACAACTTTATGGGGTAGCTCCAAAAGAAATAAAAAAAATGTGTACTAGTAAGTTTATCTTGAAGTAACTGAATCTTAGTTGAAAAATAACAACTAAAAGCATCAGCCAGGTCATGCGAAGAATCATGTGATGGCAGTAAAGGAATATATTTGACTTGGAACATTCCCTCAATCATCAGGAATAGCTGATTCTGATCAGAGTTAGATATCTTAGACTTATAATAGTCTGTTATATATATATATATATATATATATATATATATATATATATATTATGCCATGCTTTGTTGCACGTACATAGCTTTTGTATTAACTAGAAATACGTATACGCAACAACCCCTCACCCGCTTGCTGTTTGATATTTTATAGCGTAGTTGCTTACAGGGTATTTCTTTTACTTGAATTAGATAATAGCCCATTCATTTGTCAGACTGAATAAATAATTTCCAGCAGACAATATTGCTGAAATCTTTGTATTGTCTAAATTTAATTGTTTCATAGAACATCAAACTAAATACATGAATCCCAATCTTTTTTTAATTTGTGGGCACAGCAACAGAATAGTGGGGAAGTCAACTGCTGTTTGTACCATCAATAACTAAGAAAGAAATTACTTTTTCACACTGTTGATGATTCATGAAACAGACACCAAAGGCTGCTGAAACTTTATCATACAATGGATGTGCCCTTTAAAAAATCAAATAGGTGGTACATATAGTGCAAATCTATAGGGTCCATTCAAATTGGATCCACAATTTGTACAACTGTGATATCCAGCTGGCATGGATGTGGATATAACTTAATATTTGATGCTCTTGAGAGGTCTCAATGCAGGACTTGAAACTGATCGGTTAATAGAAATCCTAGGATTGGTACCTTTTGTAATTAGAAGAAAGATACATTGTGTAATGCTAGTTAAGAAATTCTGTGAAGGAATTTTAACATCATATCTAAAGAACTATTTTCCATGTCTCAATGAATCTGTTCATCATACATATTGTAGCACCATTATCAATTGCCTTAATTGAAAATATGTGCAGGATATATAACTTTTCAGTTAAAATGAGTTTTTGTAACATATTGTACTGTGCATATATGAATATGTGTTTATATTATTTTGTAATACTATATATTGATAATAATTTAATAATTATTATTATTATTATTATTAACAATAATAATTATCATTATAATAATAATAATAATAACAATAATGCCTAGCTAATGCAGATTGCAGATACCATATTTTGATGGTTATTAATACTAAAGTCATGTAACAAAGCACATGGCATTGCCCTTTGAACTATAGTATCTAAATTATATATCACCATGCACGCACATATATACAGTAACAACCTATATTCAGGATGACATGCCAATTTTATACTTGTTGATAATGATCTAGCTGACACTACATCACTTGTTCAATGCCTAACAATTTCTGCTAACATATTTAGTATCAACATGCCCAACTAATTTAGTGTCAACATAATCCTATATAAGCTGTATTTTACATTACAAATTAAGCCTTCAGGACCTGCAGCATTGTCCAAGCTTATTAACTGACACAATAAGTTGTGGCGCAGTAGGCGATCTACTATGGTCCTAACATGTTCCGTAATGGATGGAGTAAACAAAGATTATTTCTGGAATACATACCAGTATACAATCAATACATGTACGTCAATTAACCTATTAACTATGATTAAGCTCATATCTCAGAAAAACTATTCTCGGGTGAAACCTGAATATATAATATATATATAATAACCTTCTGATTGCCAGTGACTGCCTCGATGTACTGATTAGAATGATATATATATTGCCTATGCGGCAGTCACTATTAATATCAGTAATTATGCACATAGGAAGTATACATATTTCAATTGAATCAGTACATCATTGTAACCTTCACTCTCCATCTGAGTCTCGGGTAGCTCAATGTTAGAGGGTCTCACCAGCAATCAGAAAGTTACAGGTTCAATTCCTGTCTAAGAATAATTTTTCTGAGAATATGAGCTAGCATAACAATCATCCATGTATCGTCTGTCTCATACTCTGAGCTCGCCCTTATTCACTGCAGTGTATATATTAACACTGATAATTATAGTACAGTACTGTAATACTTCAAAATTGTAGGCCAGGCCAAGGTTGTATAAACCTCAGTATAGTCTGCATGTTTTTTCACCCTAAACTACCAGTACTTGTATAGGCTAATTCAAAATTTTTAAAATTGTTCCATGATAGGTGCAAACTTTAAACTTGCACTACGCTTGTGATTTTTCGTTGGCTTTCTAATGGTATATATCATAAATCTCTCTGTTAAGTATTTCAAAATGTATATATTATACAGTACAACAATAACAAATTGTTAACATGACTAACATGTATATGGTTGTTTTATTGAAGAGTACGATAAAAATGTTGTTCTGCGTACTTTGTAGGCACTAGGTAGTGTTAGAAATACATGTAAGAAATCGTGTGTAAGAGGACTATTCAATTTCGAGCGAAAGCCTTTCGAAGAGTGATCTCATGATGTCTGATTGACAGGCTCACGTTTTTGTTTTGTTTTTAGTCGCCATGTCGCCATGCCAAAAGTGAAATGTTCCGACCACAATATATTTTGAAGTACTAACTCTAAGAACTCATTCTACATATCTAATGAAAGCTTGATTAACAGCCTGTGACAAACCTACAAAAATATTTTTGTAACTGATAGCTTACAGCTTGAAAAAAGCGACGACGCTTGGATTGGATTGACAAACTCGGAGTAAATATTTTAGATATTCAGACGACGATATCTTTTGAACTACTAACTCAAATACAAGCCGGAAAAACATACTCGGAGATGTTTGCAAAACTATCTTTGTAACAGGTTTTAAAAACCGAAAACGGGTTTACCTTTAGTTTGACGCCACGTATAAAACTTGATTTACGAACTTGACATCTTCCGACGACGATATATTGCATTTTCACGATCTTTTAGAACACAAATCTTTATTCACCGTATAACCCGACAAAACACGTATTTTTCTTTTACGGTTCAATTTAAATATTAATTCAAATGCAGATATTTACCATATCTAGTTACCAGGGCCACATTTTCCGATGCCGAGCATGATCGACGACGTTGATCCTGAATATATATAATTAAACTCGATTCTATTTAGCCCACCCTGCCAAGCATCCCCGTGATAAGGGACTAAACGCCGGTCGATATTAGCACCCTCGCCCTCAGGCCTTCGGGCGGCTCTTCGCGCCGGGCGAGGGGATAACCATCAAAATATGATATCTGCATTATTATTATTATATTTTATTTAATAATAATAATAATAATAATAATAATAATAATAATAATAATAATAATAATAATAATAATAACAATAATACAATAATATTTATACAGGATAGTCCCTTCAATGTTAACACTGGCATCAATGGCGGTCTTATTTCCTAACAAATTAAAGTTATTACAAATATAAACACATAATTCATATATGTACAGTACAATGTTACAAAAACTAATTTTAACTCAAAAGTTGTATATCCTGCATATTGTCAATGTTTCAAAGATGAAATTAGTTCTTTAGATATGTTGTGAAAATTCCTTCACGGAATTTATTAACTAGCATTACACAACGTAACTTTCTTCTAATTACAAGAGGTACCAATCCTAGGATTTCTATTAACCAATCAGTTTCAAGTTCCGAGTTAGGAAAGATCAGTTTCCATGCTCTGCGTCGAGACCTCTCCAGAGAAATCAATATTAAGTTATCCACATCCCTGCCAGCTCCAGATCGCAGTAGTCCAATGTGGGTATACATCAACACTGTAGTGTATAACTTAGTCCCGAGACTTAGCGGACCTGTGCATATACAGCGTGGTTCGTGAGTTATGACAGTTATCGAGTTTCAAACTGAAAGCTATAATTAAAGTGATATAATAACTATTCGACATGGTGTCAGAAGTTCGAATTGCCAGTATATCAAGTAGGCAAATTTGCAAGTAAAATAACCCATTGAAAAAATAATCCTGAAACGACGAAGAAGAAGCTTTGTCAAAGAAAAAGTGAAATTCGATACGGGATAGTCGCCCAATATCGAAGATCGAAGGACACTGAAAGATAGTTCCAGGCCTTGTTTTCTACACTTTAATGAACACTTTAAGTGACAGAAGAACACATCAAGCGTAGAAATACTCGTCTAACCTTATTGGAACCGAAGGTTAGTGTTTTAACACGGCATTATTTACCGTGATTTGGTTGTGATCGTGAACTGTCAGTGGTAATAAACAACATGTCTGTCGAAGAAGACAACCAGCAACCGGTAGTGTACCGGTAGCGCCCTCGGTTGCAGTGTACAGTCAAATACCGCCGCCTCAACCTATGAATACGAAAGGTAATCTAGCAGAGAACTGGAAGTTTTTCAAAAAGAGTTGGAATAACTATAAAGTAGCTACAGTACTAGACAAGAAGGCAAAAACGCTTTTCTAGCAACACTTTACACTGTGCTTGGCAGAGAGGCCAACAAGATAGCCGAGAACTTGCCAGTTACAGATCCTTCTGATTCATAGAGTTTAATGGAAGAACTATCAATCTGTTTGGAGCCACAGAAGAATACAATTTTTTAACGCTACATGTTCAACACCACAAGTCAAGGGGAAACTGAGAACATTGATCAGTACTTGAACACGCTAAGGGAATTAGCTGCAACTTGTGATTATGATACCCTTACCAACCAGCTTATACGTGACAGATTATTCATAGGAAACAGTGATACAGCAGTCAGAAGAAGACTTTTTCAAGAGAAGAACGTGACCCTAGAAAGTGATGTGGATATAGTTAGAGCTGCAGAGAGATCCAAAAATCAGTTTAAACAAATGGAACGTAAAGGTAAAGTCCAATACACCTAATCAGAAAGAAGAGAGGCCAGTACAAGAAGACTGAAGTAACAAAGACACACGGAATATGTAAGTACTGTGGGAAAAGCCATAAACCAAGAGAATGCCCAGCATATGGAAAGGAATGTAAGAAATGCCACAACAAGAAGAATTTTGCTAAACTTTGCAAATCAGCAGCTTTCAAAAAAGAAGACCACAACCCAGATCTACCCGGTAAGAATAAAACAACTAAGAAGATATACCGTGTGGGCGATGCAGACTCGGATGTGGACTCTGATGAAGACTCGTCCAACAGTCATGTATAAGCTTTCAAAGGAGTAAAGCACTACATGGTACAACCACAGCTAAGAGCTAAAGAAAAGTCAGGCTGGACAGAAATCAAGATGAAAATTGACAAGAAATCAAGATGCAGCGGCCAACTGTCTTAAACTAGAAGACTACGAGCAAATAGAAGACCAACCAAAGCTTAAGAGGAGCAAAGCACAATTCACATCATACAGTGGAAATAGAATTGTTCCTGAAGGACAAGTTTCCTTGGACAGAAACTATTCAAAGTACTCTTCCAAGTGATAAAAGATCCACCATGTTCATTGTCGTTGGGACCAACATCAGAAGGATTCGGTCTCATCACATTGAAGGATGAACTGCTGGTCAATTCCGCAACAGCCAACAAGGAGCTGACCAAAGAAGATGTACTAAGAGAATACAAGGACATATTCACCGGATACTGTTATAAGGAGATTACAAATTTGAATTGAAAAATGAAGCAATACCCAAGCAAGATGCCTCACGAAGTGTGCCAGTGGCTCTCCGTGACGAGTTGAAAGCGAAACTCGACGAAATGGCAAAAAAGGCACCCTAGCTAAGGTAGAAGAGCCAACCGATTGGGTCAATAGCGCAGTTTATGTGAAGAAGCCAGGAAAGTTTCGTGTGTGTGTCGATCCCAGAGAACTAAATAAACACATCAATATTCCCAAGTTCCGCCTACCTACAATGGAGGATGTCGCATCAAAACTTGGAAAAGTCAAGGTGTTCACAGTCTTAGATGCGAAGGATGGTTTCCTACAAGTGACGCTTGATGAGAATTCAGCGAAGATGACCACATTCCACACTCCGTTTGATCGGTACAAATGGCTCCGAATGCCATTTGGTATATGCAGCGCGCCAGAAGAATTCCAGAGATATGTCCATGAGGTCATAGGGGATCTGGGAGGTGTGGAAACCATTGTCGACGATTTGCTCGTGTTCGGAAGTGGAGATATGTACGACGAAGCCATCACAAACCACGACCAACATCTCATCAACCTACTCAACAGATGTCGTGAGCGTAACTTCAAGCTAAACAAAGCAAAGCTGAGATTCAAGCAAAAAAGTGTCAAATACAATGGCCATATTCTAACAACCCGACCCGGCCAAGGTGCAAGCCATTAAAGAGATGCCAAAACCTCGTGAAAAAGCAGAAGTTAGACGACTGCTGGGAATGATCAACTACTTCGGCAAGTTCGTACCACAACTGTGCGATGTGTCAGAGCCACTTAGAAACCTCACAAAAGAAGGAGTGAAGTTGATATGGTCACAGGTCCATGAATGCTTTTGACAAGCTCCAGAAAATGATTTCAGATCCACAGCGTTTTTGCAGTATTACGATCTGAAAGAAGAAGTAACTTTGGAAACAGATGCAAGTGATTATGGATTGGAAGGAGCTGTATTGTTACAGAATGGAATGCCTGTAGCTAATGTTAGATGCTATTAACAAGGAAGAAAGTAGATTACATCTCTTGACACAGAGCTTGAAAGTTGCAATGCTCAATTTTCGAAATTTGACTTTGTAAGATTTTGTTCGTACTTAGCTGACATTCACTCTAAGAAAACCTTATTGCAATGTTCAGATAGGAATGAACTGATTAATAGACTCAAGAAATCCCGATATGGTGCCTTTTGTTCAGATAGCATACAACATATTAAAAATCTGTCATTATATACCCTCTATTCCATTGAGAAAGAAGTGAAAGGTTTAAACTTTGCAATTCCGCCGAATTTGAGATTCTTTCGTCACTGCTCTTAGGAGCACTCAGCCAGGTCAGGACGTGTTTCCGACCGCTCCTACTTATTAAGTACAAATTTCATTTTATACTTTGATATATTTTGTACGTCTACTATGTGATTGATTAGTTCGGCAATTGGCGGGTCGAAATTCATGTTTATTTGAGTATAGTACTGCTAACAATTCATATAAATTGCAAGCATACGAAGTTTTGTATCACAATATCACGTTCAAGAGTCCATGATGGCTACCGAACCAGAATTAAGAATATCAAGAATGAGAACTCGATCCTCATCTACTGCAGCGTTGACCGACGGAGATATTCCAGGTATTATTCAAGTCGAACTGTCTAAATACCTCAAATCTGAGGAGTTTGGCGATATCGTCAAAACATCTTTACACGATATCATGGACGCCATTGTGAACGAAGTTAACTGTGTTAAAACAGTGGTCGACTTTTGCAAAGAAGAGCTCAATGTAGATGTTAACCACGGTGAAATCGACAGGGCTCATCGTGTTGGACGGCACAATGGAGATAGACCCCGGGCTATAATTGTCAAATTCAAGTCACACCTGTCCAAGATTAAAGTTATGAAGGCCATGAAGAAGCTAAAAGGGAAACAATATTATGTGAATGAGGACCTAGCGGGAATGAACCTATGGCTTCTTAAACAATCCAAATAGGCTTGTAAGGGCAAAGGTTATGTATACACTGCCGATGGTTGTATATTTATTAGGATCCGATCTAGAGCGCCATAATTTTGTACTTGAAATTTAATTCAGACTTGCTGACGAATTTCTAACTTATTAGAGATTACTATTCTTTCTTACTAGATTTATTTGAAGTGTTTGTGCAGCCCGAGGTAAGTTTTATATATTTTACAATCTAATATTTGTTCAATGGGGGGTTAGCCTTGAAATCTATAGGGCAGCTATTGGTAGTTTTAATTGTATTATTCTCTGCTCCTGTCGATTTTTAATAGCTATTTCATTCTTTACATTTATTATTGGCTGTCTGCCTGTTTTCATTCTAGTGAAATTTCTATTACTCTTGCTGTGCGGAGATGTCGAAATCAACCCCGGTCCGCCCCGTAATCTAACCTTAAATATAGGCCATATTAATGCTAGAAGTTTAAATATTGAAAGTAAATTCGAAGAAATCAGTTCATTAGTTATTGATCAACAGTTTGATGTCTTTGCAGTTTCTGAGACTTGGTTAAATCAAAGAATTTCTAATGGCATGTTATGTATTCCTGGTTTTAGTCCATTGTTTCGCCTTGACAGAAGGGACGGGAGAAGGACCGGGGGTGTTGCACTCTACACTGCAAGTTCTATTGTTGCTAATGAAAGGGTAGATCTTTATAATAATGGTTTTGAGGTACTGTGGGTTGAAATGAAAATACTTTCTCATGTGATTATTTGCGGTGTGTACTATCGACCTCCTAATTATAATTCTGTTGCAAATATCCAGTTTTTAGACTATTTACGGTCTTGTCTTGATCGTATTTACTTGAATCCCAGAGCTCTTGTCCTCCTAATTGGTGATTTTAATGCACATTATGATGCTAATGACGAATCACTTAGCAGTGATTTCGGTATCTCTCTGTACAGATGGATGGGATGTAATAGTCTTTCCCAAGTTATTAATGAACCAACTCGCGTAACGGAAAATGGGGGTACCATTCTTGACTTTATAATTACAAATACTCCGGGTTATTTTGTTGCGTCTGGTACAGTTAGCCCTCCTAGTACCTGTGACCATTCAGTCATTTATGCACGGGTGAGTATATCTTAACGAAGCAAAAGTGCTATAAACGTACTGTATGGGATCTGGCACACATTGACGTGACAACAATGTGTGAAGCTTTTTCGATCCTAAATCGTGAGGAATTGTTTGCTGATGACAATGTAAACATAGTTTACGATAAATGGTTCCAGTCTTTTCATCAAGTCCTCGAAACTCACGTGCCACATAGGATAGTAGTTATACGCCCACGTGATAAGCCGTGGATGAATTCACTTATTAGGAAATCAATTAGAAAAAGAGATAGGTTACTTAAACTTCATTCTCGATATAAAACTCTATCTACGTGGGAAAGGTATAAACAGTAAAGAAATTTGACCACGTCGCTTATTCGCTCGCGTAAAATGGAGTATTATAAAAATTTAAATCTCAAATTACATGACCCTAACCTGGGCTCAAAAAAATGGTGGGGTATAGTAAAATCGATATACGGGGAAAAAATTCAGACTTCTGTTCCTACGCTACGGGAGGGTTCTAATATGATTACTGATGCTAAGGAAAATGCCCAGTTGCTAAATGAGTATTTTTGTACGCAATGTACACTAGACAATGCTGACACTGACCCCCCAGAATTTCCTAATAATCCAAATTCGAAATCAATATCCCATATATCTACTACTAATGAAGAAGTTATTTATTTATTGAAGAGTGTCGACATTTCAAAGGCGTGTGGTGTCGATGGTGTTGGAAACAATTTAATTAAGCTAAGTGCTGATGGTATTTCTGGGTCTTTTTCGCGCTTCATTAATCTTTCATTATCCTCAGGTGTCTTCCCTGATGCTTGGAAATTTGCAAATATTACCTCAATCTTTAAGAAAGACGACCGTCAGCTTAAGAAAAACTACCGTCCTGTCTCGTTACTACCATCTCTTTCAAAAATTAATGAAAAGATTGTTTTTATTCGACTTTACAATTTTTTGTTAGATATTAAATTTTTAAGCCCTTTTCAATCTGGTTTTCGACCAGGAGACTCCACTGTGAATCAATTGATTTATATTGTTCACAGAATTTATGAGGCATTAGATTCAGGTAACGAGGTACGGATGGTGTTTTTAGATATTAGTAAAGCCTTTGACAAAGTTTGGCATAATTAGGGACTTATTCACAAGCTCAAATATTTAGGTGTCAAAGAACCATTACTCGATTGGATAATTAGTTATCTTTCCGGAAGAAAACAGCGAATTGTTGTAGAAGGTCAGTCATCTGATTGGGGTAACATTGAAGTGGGACACCATCTGACAAGGATCCGTTTTTGGTCCATTGCTCTTTTTAATTTATATTAACGATATTTTAAATAATATCCAAAGCAATTGTTATCTTTATGCCGACGATACATCATTGTTTCAAGTTGTTAATGATCCGAATCTTACAGCCGCTAGTATTAATCAGGACCTAAGGCGGATCTAGTCGTGGGCCCGTGACTGGATGGTAACGATAAACGCTAGTAAAACGAAATCTATGATTTTTTCTACTAAACGTAATAAGCCACAACATCAACCACTTTTTTACGACGACGCTCCCATAGACGAAGTTCACAGTCACAAGCATTTGGGAGTCACTCTTACTTCGAACCTCTCTTGAAAACCCCATATTCTAAATATCCATGAAAAATCATCAAAGCGACAACATTTTTTAAAGGGATTAAAATTTAAAATTAGTAGAGAAGTCTTGGGAAAACTGTATACATCATTAATAAGACCAATTCTGGAATACGCCGATGTTCTATGGGATAGTTGTCACGACAATGAGTGTGAGCTCCTAGAGTCAGTTCAATATGAGGGTGCTAAGGTGGTCACAGGTGCAATGAGGGGAACTAGTAGGCAGGCGTTATTTATTGAACTCGGTTGGGATGATTTGAAAAGCAGAAGATTAATTCACAAACTAATTTTGTATTTTAAAATTGTTCGGGGTATGGGTCCATCCTATTTGCGTGATCTGATTCCTTTGACTGTCCAACAAAGATTTGGTCTGTTTTTAAGGTCTGCTAGAAATTTTTCACTATTCCCCGTCCGTACGGAGAGATACAAGAAATCTTTTTTCCCTTCGACGACTAGATTATGGAATAGTATTGATAACTCGATACGAGCAACAGAATCACTCGAATTATTTCAGGATATTATGTCAAATGAAAAACATAAACTGCGAAGCCTTTTGCCGCCGAGAATCAACACCAGAGTGTTAAGGAAGAATCGCACTTTTAGTCTAAATTTTCGTACCAATAGATTTAAAAATATTTTTATAATATCTAATGCAATCAAGGTCTAGATTTTTAACGCTTGTTATAATTGTATCATTTTAAAATTGTATTTCAAACTGTAAGATATGACGTAATTCAGCCTATTGGCTGCAAAGTCTTTATAAATAAACCATCTAGCTATCTATCTATCTATCTTTAAAAAATCTTTAATTAAATTATATTGTTTACAGTCAAATAATAGTTACTTGAACGTAGCTATAGATAGATACTCGTCGATATTACACACCCGCCTTCGATTAAATTATTGTGCACTTAACTATATCAAAATTAATTGCTCTATTTCACCAGCGTGTGCCTGCGGAGCTCCTTGTGAATCTGTGTATCATTATTTATTATACTGTCCCCAATATGCTGCCCTCCGACAAAACTTACACTCGGCTGCTGCACAATTACTGAACGACCGTTGGAGTAATTTGTTAGATTTCCAAAAATGTAATGTACTTCTTTGTGGATCTAATGACATGACATTTGATGAAAATAAATATTTATTTAAAAAAGTTCAGATTTATATTAAAGAATCTATGCGTTTTGCTAAAAGTCATTAATGTACTCCAACGGTCTTATACTTATATTTATGTATCTATTTGTTTTTTTTGTTTGTACTTTTTTGAAAAAAATTGTAAATTGCGTGAACCCCCTAGATGAGCAGGTGTGCTCTTGGGGTAAATGCGTGAATAAAATATGTTTATACAAAAAAAACTGGAAAATCTGACTGCTCAAAATGAAGAGGTTTTCGCTGCGTGTAGTGCATCACAGGCCTATAGTGGATCTCCTATTGAATCTAAATAATTTTAGATTCCGACTAGGGAACATCTATTAGCTTTAGCTAACTTACGGAAAAACAGAGATATTGTGATTTGTAAACCAGACAAAGGCACAGGCGTATAGTTATACTATTATTATTCAAAAATGCTTGACATAGTTACGAAAAATTTCGACTAAGTTACGAAAAATGGGTGAATTGCCGCGTCATGATAAAACTAATACTATTGAAAATAATCTTCAATCGCTCCATTTATATTTAAAGAAATCAAGCCAAATAGATGAAGATTTCTATAAAGAAGTTCGCCCAACTGGTACTGAAATACCCCGCATGTATATATATATATATATATATATATATATATATATATATATATATATATATATATATATATAAATAGCAGTCATCTTCATCCTGCTCATCAGCACTACACTGATGAGGCCCAAAAGGCCGAAACGGTACCGTCTGTAGTTATATATATATATATATATATTATATATATATATATATATATATATATATATATATATATATATATATATATATATATATATATATATATATATATATATATATGTATATATATGGTCTTAAAATGTATGTATATATTTGGAAATATGTATATATTTAAAATGTATTTTTAAATGTATATATTTTAAATGTATTTTAAATGTATTTTTAATGTATATATTTAAAATGTATGTATATATAAATGTATGTATATAAATGTATGTATATATATATGTATATATTTGGTCTTAAAATGTATCTATTCCAACACTCGAAATTTTCCTTCACCATAAATCCTTTCAACATGTAGTTTGATCGAGTGAAATGCCAAATATTACCGTCCTATAATATACCCAGAATCTTATCCCGGCATTACCACCATATATACAGAACTCGTGACTAGGCTCTCGGCAACGGCTTCCGTAGCTCAGTGGTCAGAGCACTGCACTAGCAATCGCAGGGTCGCGGGTTCAATTCCAGCCGGAAGGCCGCTAAGTTGCATTTTTCGCAACTGGTCCCGGTTTGGTCTTAAAATGTATGTATTCCAACACTCGAAATTTTCCTTCACCATAAATCCTTTCAACATGTAGTTTGATCGAGTGAAATGCCAAATATTACCTATATATATATATATATATATATATATATATATATATATATATATATATATATATATATATATATATATATATATATATATATATATATATATATATATATATATATATATATATATTGATGAAGGAATGGTATAAAAGTTCTTCAGGCAAATATATATATATATATATATATATATATATATATATATATATATATATATATATATATATATATAAAGATATATATATATATATATATATATATATATATATATATATATATATATATATATATATATATATATATATATATATATATATATATATATATATATATATATGCCCATATCTAGATTGTATACCAAGCTACACTGATGAGCTGTGGAATATATATATATATATATATATATATATATATATATATATATATATATATATATATATATATATATATATATATATATATATAACACAAGATGAGAAACACAAGTTACTTCATCGAAATTTTATTTACTACAGAACTGTTACGTATGGCAAGTGTTAAGCTTGCCACACTCATCAGGTAAATGATATAATATTTTGACAGCGCAACGGAATATATACAATAGATGCATAATTAATTTGATCATGTTACATGTATAGTGGTGAGATTGTTATCGTAGTAGGAATTTCTTCCGGTGTCGGCATGTCGATACGAGTTCGTTCCGTTTGTTGAGAGAGCTTAGTTCGGGGTGGCATATGATGATAAATTTTTCGGACAGGCATAAGTTACAGCGTAAGTTACATGTCCCTCAATACGTCAACGTGCAAAGCAACCATCCCCCGTCCATCCTACGTAGAATCCCTGAAACTATTAACCAACGCCTTTCGAGAATTTCATCCGACAAGCAATCGTTCGACGCAAGCACTCGCCCATATCAAGAAACTTTTGAAAAAGAGCGGCCACAGCTATAACCTACACTACGATCCACAACCCGCACAAAAAATCCGCCGCAGAAGCCGTAATATCACCTGGTACAACCCTCCTTTCAACTCAAATGTCAAAACCGATATCGGACATAAATTCCTCAAAGCAATCGATGAATCCTTCCCCATAAACCACCCGCTAAACAAAATATTCAACCGGAACACAATGAAACTAAGTTATAGTTGTATGCCTAATGTCCAGAGCATCATCTCGTCGCACAATAAAACCATTCTACGCAAAGAAGACAACAAGAACACCGTCACAGAAAGAAATTGCAATTGCCGCGCGAAAGATGCCTGCCCACTGCAAGGAGAATGCCAAACAAAGGCAGTAATCTACCAGGCCGCAGTGACGAACAAAGCCACGAAAGAAGTACAAACCTACGTTGGTGTTACTGAGAACACTTTCAAAACCCGCTACCTTAACCACACCAGCTCTTTCCGTAACAGAACCAAGAGAAACGCAACCGAACTAAGCAAGCACATTTGGAAATTAAAAGACTCTAACACCTCGTATACTATTAACTGGAAAATCATTAAGAAATCACAACCATATTCTAATAAAACCAAACGCTGTAACTTATGCCTGTCAGAACAATTTATCATTATATGCCACCCCGAACTAAGCTCTCTCAACAAACGGAACGAACTCGTATCCACATGCCGACACCGGAAGAAATTCCTACTACGATAACAATCTCACCACTACATGTAACATGATCAAATTAATTATGCATCTATTGTATATATTCCGTTGCGCTGTCAAAATATTATATCATTTACCTGATGAGTGTGGCAAGCTTAACACTTGCCATACGAAACAGTTCTGTAGTAAATAAAATTTCGATGAAGTAACTTGTGTTTCTCATCTTGTGTTATACCGCTCTGCGTACGCATTGAGCACTCTATCCGTACGATTTTGTATGCGCTAGTTTCTATCCTCACGATAGTTTCTATCACTACATTTATATATATATATATATATATATATATATATATATATATATATATATATATATATATATATATATATATATATATATATATATATATATATATATATATATATATATATATATATATATATATATATATATATATATATATATATATATATATATATATATATATATATATATATATATATATATATATATATATATATATATATATATAAAATATATATATATATATATATATATATATATATATATATATATATATATATATATATATATATATATATATATAGCTCAATAGTTAGAGTATCTCGCACTGTCATGAGTTATGGCTGAACAAAAGCTAGATTAGAACAACACCTAAGACATAATTATCGCCACACAAACTTTCATCTTAAATTTTCCAACACTGCTAGCTTTATTACATCATAAAGTGGCAGTTGCTGACATACATACTATACTATACTTTATGTATACTATACCTACAGGAATTCCTGCCCAATAATGCACCTGATCTTGACGAAACACTGTCTCCTGATGTTTGCTGAGTTCTGACTTTTCATTTTCAAACAACGTTCCACAAACTAAGAAGAGGAACCCAAACAGCAAGAAAATAGCCGCGTAATACATCAAAGATGTCTTTTGCTCAGCGAACATTTTCATAGTGCTCTATGTGCGAAATAATTTCCAAAGATGAAGTAATTGGTTTTCTTTACTTGAAGAGGCGGTTTTCCTCGTAGACTACGTCGAAAATAGAGTTCTGTATATCGCGAGAACAAGAATTGTGGTTAGTTGTCGCATCTTCACAGCGTCTGGGTAAATGCAAATCGACCCGTTAGCAGGTGTTCAACGGTTTGTTTTATAAGCAAACCAGATCACGTCGCGATGGTCTCAAATTGAACATTCCTGATTATCCAGTTTTTTACGCTCCCATTTTTCCGAATTTACTAATTTACTCTACACAGAGGTCCTTCTTCAAACGATACCGTTGCGAAATAACAGCGACTCAATTTCCGTGTGTGGACGCAAAGCCCTTAAAATTTCTTAACAGGTTACTAGCGAACGCAGGTTTTCTTAAAAACCTCAAACAATTAGGGTAAAGAAAACAACTCGGAAAGTAGTTCATGAGGTTACTGTTTTTAGACGTAATTGAGGTTGAACATTAAAATCGAAGAGAAAAATAAATAAATTTGTGTTTACACGATCCGACATCGTCGGGTTTTTTCCAGCTCGCACCGTTTACAAAATGGTTTTCAAATCGTTCTGGTTAAAATGACAGTTGGACAAATTTTCGATCCAGCATCGCGTCAACGCAAACGGTATTTTGTAACGATTTTTCGATGCTCTTGACTCATAGCGACATCAGGGATCTATAAGGAACCAATCATTATTATTGACGTTATATATCTAAAAAGGTTGGTGTGCTGCCGAAATAGCGTGTAAGTAGTCTAACGTTTCGAGTAAAGGCCCTTTAATTCGTCAGAGAGTGAAAGTTGACGTTTACTTTCACTCTCTGACGAAGGGACTTCTGTTGAAACGTTAGACTACTTACACACTATTTCGGCAGTGCACAAACCTTTTTAGATATTTTATTTGTATTTCTACACTGCCTACGCAGCACAACACGTTTTTTATTTTTGACGTTCTCATGCCCAGTCCTTTTCCGAGCTATGTATGGCCGACCAGATCCAGATTTTTAGTGTTAAATTTTGCGTTTGTTTATCTGTTAGCATTACGTTATCCATATATTATATATATGAGCTCGAAAGTGACTCAAGTGCACGTGTTCCGCTACCACGCTTATGAAGGGTTAGTAGAATCAAAATTATATTTCGAATTATATTGTCCGTGCACGCTATTAATTTCTTCTTAGTCGAAAAACATTATGGGAAAGTGAATAACATAATCCAAAAGCGAATAACATAATCGGAAATCGAATAGCATAATTCGAAATCGAAAAACATAATTTGAAATCGAATAACATAATTCGAAATCGAATAACATAATTCGAAATCGAATAACATAATCAGAAAACGAATAACGTAATCGGAAATCGAATAGCATAATTCGAAATCGAAAAACATAATTCGAAATCGAATAACATAATTCGAAATCAAATAACATAATTAGAAATCGAATAACATAATCAGAAAGCGAATAAGATAATTCGAAATCGAATAACATAATTCGAAATCGGATAACATAATTCGAAATCGAATAACATAATTCGAAATTGAATAACATAATTCGAAATCGAATAACATGATTAGAAAGCGAATAACATAATTCGAAATCGAATAACATAATTCGAAATCGAACAGTAATATAATCAGAAAGCGAATAACATAATTCGAATAACCTAATTCGAAATCGAATAACATATTCGAAATCGAATATCGAATAACAGAATTTGGGCGCAGATATAATTCAGCAGATATTTTATATTTCCAAGAATGTACTTCATCTTATCAGATACAGTGGTTCCTCGTTGATGGCGGATACAGAACGTACATTATTGTCATTGGAATTGGATAGGTATATCCGTGAAATAATTGTTGTGTTAGAGCAAGGTGGCTCGCATGGGATTGACTAGTAAATGTGTTGGTAAATGTGATAGTAAATGTGTTGCACCTAATTCAGAGAGCACAGGAAATTATGTGTCAGAGTGAGAGCGATCATAACACCCAGTGTTTTATGAAACTCCAGTTTCTTCAAGTGGTAAACGTGGAAGGCCCCGATGCCAAATTTCTCGGGAACAAATTGAGTTTTTCTTGGATCAACATTTTGCATCGCGTGAAATTGCCTCGTTAATCGGAGTCAGTTCCCCTCCCTCCCCTCCCGGTGCTAGGGTTTTGGGAGGATTTTCCGAATTGTTGCTACAGGCGAATAACCGGACTTCTCCTCAGCGCTGGACAGATTACAACAGAGTCGCGTCAGTGGTTGACCCTAATGGTGTATTCTTAAGAGCAATTGGAACACGAACAGTGCGAAGGAGGAGATATAAAGTTCCTGGTCCATTGGCTTTATAGCACATTGACGGGAATCATAAACTCATCAGCTATTGTGTGAATATATCCTATAAATTTAGGGTTTCATGTTTACAAGGCTCAAATTTGTCCCTGGTATAAGTCACCCTAACCCTAGGGTAGTTTTGTTCAACTTCCTGGTAAGCTTATGGAAGTCGAACAACATGCAAGCGTCTGCACGGCAGGCTACCCTACACCCAAGTTCTGCATGAGTCAATTTCAAGTGTAACCATCCCCCTGGTAGGTGAATGCTCTACCCCTGGGCAGGAAATAAGAGACTAATTCCCCATTCAGAATGCATACCTTTAGTTGGGGAGCTAGTTGGTAAAAAAAATGTTTTGCTCAACCCGCTCCACAGTAAAGGTTTGAAAACGGATTCTGATAGATTGAACATCGCTGGTTAACGCTAGGTACGTTGTAGAGTCGAATTGTGGTGTCAGTTTCGAGTTAAGAGCATGTTTTTATGAGCTACCGGATGTTCAGCATGGAAACGAGGTTTAGTCAAAATCCGCTGTGTTTTTGTAATACAAACTTACACAATAAATTTTGCAATGAAATGTGAAATGTCATGACTCTTTCCATAGATCAGACTATAAATGGTAATAGTTTATAAAATAACTAATCACGTAATCATTTCTAGAAAGTCCTTTTATGATGCTGTTGCTGCAAAGGTGAATCAAAATCCCCATAAAATTGTTTGGTTTTAGGTTTTTATATGTTTTTGTATTCGTTTACATAATAAACTGGAGCCGTTTTGATCCTTTTATGTACAAGAAATTTACAAGAAATGTTTGAAAAAGTTTCATTTAGTCGTAAACAAACATGTTGAAAGTTAATTCTGTTTCCATTTTCTATTAATGTCTTTGATCAGAAAATTCAGAACAATCTAAGTCATCTGAGTCTTCACCCTCCGAGTCGCAACAATGCACTTTGTCAGGATTACGGTAATTCTTGTCAGCCATGCACTTACATGCCTCCGTGCAGGCCAGTCCATTGTTGCTGCAAGAGCAATTCTGCGTGCATGACGACTTCGAACACTTGCAATTGGTCAGTTCTAGGATACTTGCTGGCGCTGGTGATTTTGTCATAAGGTGAGGGCACAGCGTATTATCTTCAACTTTCCAGCCGTAACCGTCAGGCGATGGTAATTGTTGTCTTGCCACTAAATCTTTTCTCCACACGTACGTTTGATAGTTTTCTCTTTTGATGTGCTGCAGAAGACTGTCGGATGTTGGAGGAAGTGCCATGTTGCTCTTTGATTTTTGACAAAAGATTACATCACCGGCTTCATCAACTGTCGCTCGATCTTTGGTTAGCACTGTATACAAACTTCAGACCCGCCTCGATTTTCTGTACTGTCTCGTCATCGATGTCGATTAGTACTAGCTAGGAAAATGCTGCCTCGGGACTAACAGACAGGAGCAGTGGATACGAAGTTGCCTGTAGAAGTGTTCAGGATTAGGCATGCCAGCAGAATAATAATAATAATAATAATAAAGACGTATTAGGAGCATTATACAATAGTCTCAATGCTCTTACAACAATATATATATTCTTAAAGTTACTTTTAAAACTAATTACAGTTTCATTATAAGATAAAGCCTACTACATATATTTACACTAGGAACAATAACTATTAATTTAAAAAAAGAAAAGTCTTAACTGCAGACTTAAAATTACTTAGAATGATGCTAGACATTTTCTTTTGCATGGAGGATCAAATAAATAGAATGTAGAATATAAACCACGTATAAAGGCGATCATATAGCCTTGTAATAAATAACATATGGTATGGCGCGTTCATAATGTCAAAATTCAATCTAATCATTTGAACACCATACATCTAATTCGAACAACATTTACTCGAAACGAGCAAGCCTCGCGAAGTTATAAATTTTCCATTCAAGCGAAACTTTTGCCAAATCGAACTTCACGATTGTAATATTTCTGAATTGAACGATTCCTGTAGTATGTGGCGACTGACGGTCAACTTTCAAATAGGGATGCGACTTTCAATTTTCAAATTGAACAAACGAACGGGAAATATACCTTCCTAATATTAATTAAAATAACGTACGGAAATCACTCAGGATGTCACCGTTGTCAAAAACATCGAAGTTACAGTGTCTCCATCAATTAAGACGCTGTAATATATTTATTAGCTTTATTTATTTTCATAATTCGTTACAGCATAATTGCCAATGTTCATTCGCCATTTACTGGTCCACATGCGTCGAACGCAATTGATTACTCAATTAAGCCATAGATCGGAATGGGAGACTCATCTGATTTAATAGAAACAAGACGCCCGCTAGGCGTTAACTCGGGCTACTTGAGGTTGTGGCTAGTTGAAAGACATTGTAGGCCAATTCAATATACACAAATCTATAGTTGTAGGTACAATGGTACATGTAATGATACAGCTATCAGTGCAGGGGTGGTTAAATTTTCCATCATTGGAAACCCATAACATATTGTTGGCCAACGGCTTTGATTATATGAAGGTGAGTTGGCTCAGTATCCAAACGGGCTTACTGAGAAGTCTGCCCCACCAAATGATCAGCCATCCTGTTTGCTGACCTAATCCAGTTCTAGTCAACAGGGTCAGCCTGGCAAGCAAGCCGGCCTGTGCTCATGCATAGGCGTACGGGAAAAATTTTGTAGGGGGGGCTGAGCATAACTTGCCCGAATAAATGATGACGTCAATATTACTGAAGAACACGAATTGCTATCGTTTAGCCAAAGCATAGTTACACATGCACGTTTTTCATTAATGTATATGAACATGCATTGGAATATTAGGGGGTCCGGGGGATGCTTTGAATTTTTGATTCACTGAAAGTGTATTTCCTGCAATTTGAGGGCACTTTTCTCGTTTTTGCAGCCGTGGCAGTGCGCAGGATTCGAAGTATTTAATTACCGTTAAAGTAACACAGATTTTCCAAATTTAGACCCTGTGGATATCTCTCCCGTAACGCGCATAGCCAACGTTGCACGACAGCAGAAGAGTAGGAAGGAAGGAAAAGCAATTAGCCACAAAACAAAATGTATTAGGTATATTCAAGTTGAATATACGAGATTATGTTTAGACAACGCCCGGACCAAGGCTTGGCTATATGCCACTTTTAACCATTGCTAAACGATGAACAACAATGAAATCCCAGATTTCCCTCAATCAAAATCCGTTATAATGTCATTACGTTGCACTCAAATATTAGGACCCTTTTTGCCCGAATAACAAGACCATTTTTGCCCGAATAGAGCTAATTTTTCGGACAACTGGGGGGGGGGGCTGCAGCCCCCCAGCCCCCCAGCCCCCCGTCTCGTACGCCTATGTGCTCATGTAACAACAATTCCTCGGGCCAGTCCCGCAAACAGGTTCAGTGTGAGCAAGTATTAAATCAGTTATATTGTTCTCAGTACTTGTCACTGGAAACCCCTACGGCTCCCCAGATATCCACTCTGAATGGGTCGAAAGTGATTTGTAGGTGGGGTTTAGGATGTTATTTTCCCCTATACTGTAGGTGGGGCATTTTCTTAGATTTGTTTCTTGATAAGTCTAATCTCTCATACTTCCTGGGGTTTCCAGTGACAAGTGCATTTAAATCAAACCATTTAGCTGGCAGTAGCAAAACAGCTTAAAGAAATATAATTCAAAATCTTTATTTCTTTGTGAAGTCAACATTTTGAGCCAGTAAACATATTCATAAATTTAGCACATTTATTATTGGGACAGCTTGCTTCATGTAATATCAAAAATGTATCTGGCTGTACAGACCAAGTAACAGTTGGCAAATGGTGTGCTTGTTAGCAAGTCTGGTATGTGGGCTAGCCTGCCTCATGTACTGTAATATCAGGACTATTATTACTATCTCGATTAGAGAGCGAGCTGCCTCCATGTACAGCTTGCCTTCATATACAGCTATAGTAATCATGAAACTAGCCAAAAATCAGTGTGAAAGGTTTGTATCTGTCTGTGCAGACCAAGTAACTGTTGTAACAATGGAAAGTACATGGCAACAGACTGCCCCAGCAAAACTAGTGCCGTCGGCAAATAAAGGATTTGTCGGCAAATAAAACCTTTGTGGGGTTTTCTAAATAACTGCTAACCAAAGTAACTTAGATCTTAACCCTAACCCCCCACCTAATGAGTTTTCTAACCCTAATCCCCCGTTTTAAATGTATTCCTAACGTTGATATGACTGCTGACCAACACGATTTCATGCTCATCCTTGATCATCGCCCGGGTTATAGCAAACCCCAACCTTTTTTCGGCAAGACAGCAAATTACTGTTCTAAAATCGAAATCACGAGATATAGGCCTTTATATACTATTCTTTTAGTTAAACCCCACTTTCATTGACCATCGGAGTTTTTGGTGACCACGCCCATTTGTCGGCAAAATTAATTCTCACCCCCCTGCTTAATCCCCTTCGCGACGGCCCTGCTAGTACAGTACATGCATTAGCAAAATTTTCAGATATTAATTACACTGTCTATGTTTTGGCCTCCTGTGGTAAGTGTGACCATCTCTCATTAGCAACCCTTACTTCTAACCCCAAGGTGGTCACTTATGAGAGTCAACTGTAATATACTGTAGCAAGGCCTGTTACTATGGTTGGCTTTGACAGTTGATTGTATTATATTTAACATGTGAAGCTTGTGGAAAACCATCACTACGTGTGCCATATCAGAAAGGAGGCTTTAAAGTAACTGGTTTACCAGATGGATTGACAGTCAGAAAGCCAAGTACATATGGACCCAAGCAGATAAATGAAATCATGAAGGCTGCTGCAAATATCACCTTTCACTTGTTAGAGAACAAATCCCCATTGGTACATTCAGAGGTCAGCAACGAATATGCCAATCATGAAAGAGTCCTGAGCAAAGTAATTGGTGAAGAGAAAATAGCTGCTTGCTTGACAAAACATCAGCTGATTGTGGAAGATGATTTAGAAGTTGTTAGTCTTGACTTACTTGCAAGTGAATTTAACATTCTGACAACAGAGCTAAGCCATTGTTTTGAGAAGGATGCTATGACGTCACTTGTGTCAAACTACAAAAGCACCATGAGCCACCATGGATATATCTTGCCAGCATACACAGATTCTGATGAGCCATACTGGCTCTTTTTCCATGCTGGCAAGTCAGTGGAAATAGAAGGTCTACAACCAGAGGACACCATTTGGGGGTATTGGCTGGACAAGACACCACAAAAACTGCAGTACAAATTACTTGTCCAAAAGAAGAAAACGTCCATTGTTGCATTGAACTTAATTTGTCACCATAATAAAGAGCTAGGGTCCCTAAGGCTTAGGAAAAGCATCCCAGTTAAAAATGGTATTGAAATCACTTTGCCTTCTGATTTTGACCAATCTATACAGGAATGTTTAACTGTCAACAAGGAGTTACTAAGTTTCAATTCTTTAGAAAACCAAACATGAGGATGTGGAAGTACATTTTATCAATTTGACAGCACCTGACCTAGTTAATAGTAATGCATGTTCAAAATTATACTTGGAGTGACTTTTATATAATATATTAAATTAAATCTTTGTTTATTTTTTGTAATAATAAATATGGCACATGCCCCATTTAACAATTTGTTAAATGTTATTTTGTATATAATTCTAATCATTGCAATACATATACATGTACTGTACACCATGCAAAATCAAAAGCTCTACACATGCCAAGGTAAAACATTAATAATTTTAATAAAATCATACAATTTACCAAATTTGTCTTGGGATGAAATAACTATGGCTACATAACCTCAAGAGTTTTCAACTTAATTCTTTTTTAGTTACCCATAATATTATTATTCTTAAGGTACACTAAAATATCCTCCAGCACTTTGATACTTTTCCCATGAACCACCTGCTTTGCCATTTGGGATACAGTTCTTAAAATATCACCCTCAGTTGAATTTAATTGTTCAATGTTCTCTACTAAACAAGCAAACATGTGAACATCATTGTCAAATAATGATAAGTTATTCCTCCCATTGTTACAATCTAGCAGTCTACAAGGAGATTTCATTTGACTTCCCTGCTCAAGATTCAGAAAGACTGGCTGCAAATATTTGTTCTCTTTTTGCCACTTCCTGTGAAGAACAATATTGCGTGGTTGAACATCTCCATGGTAAAAACCATTAGCATGCATATGCAAAAGGCCTTTGGTTATATCTTGAACAATAGAGATCCAGTGCAATGTACTCCAATTAGTTTTTTTGTCTTTTATGGCAGCAGCAAGTGAAAGCATCAACCCAAACTTAGAATAACCATAGAATTTAGTGACTATTAAAAAGGGTTTGTAGTCACAACATATTCCAATTAAAATTGGCAAACAAGGATGAGAAGGCAATGCCAATATTATTTTAGCCTCAATTGTGATATCGGTTTAACATTCCCTCACTGTGGCAGAAATCTTTCTGAAATTCTTTATCTGCAGACTCGAGACAATACCATTGTCAAAATCATATTTAGGGATTTCAGAGGGTATATCAAGTAGCTCATCTCTTTTAATATAGAAACATTTTGGTATGTCTTGACAGCCTTCTTTCTGAATCACCATTTTGTCTCCTAAACAAGAATAAAGTTACTGTTTTAATAATAATTATGGTGAAATGGGATCGAATCTTGTGACAAGAATCTTGTGACAAGATTTAAGATTACATATACAGTAAGGGTGAGACGAAGGTTAAATATAAACCTTCGAACCTTCGTTCAAAACCTTCGCGAACCTTCGAACCTTCGGTTCTTAGCCCCTCCCACCACAGTTCCGAAATTCAAATTTGCAGTAAGGTCCGGTTTACACGTTGCACGATCGTCGCATTTACAGTAATTCAGACGAATTGAATTCAAACAATTAAATGCGACTGTTGTGCGACGTTTAAAACGAATTGAATTCGTCTGGGAGTTAAATTCTTCTTATTTATACGACGTATAAACCGAAATCGGTGTGGCGGTCTGAGATTGTACCGTGCTGAGATTGTCCTGGACATGCGCACTGACCGTTTGGGCCTGTAATAAATATCTCCCGTGCCAAGATTGCTCATTTTCATACATCGTGCTTTTGAAGAAGATATAATATGTCGGTAGATATTATCCAGGAAAGTTTTCTCGGATAATTTTGCTCACTAGATAAACTTGTTTATTCATGTTTGTTAAGTCTACAACTGTCAACTTCGATGCTCACAATGTTCTACAAACAGTTTTGAATTTGCATGTGGTGTTTATAAAAGTAACTTTGTTATGAATACGATATTATATTGTTCAGGTTGAGAGTCCGCATAGTAATGATGTTGAGTTATCAGCTATTTTTATTTCAGTCAATGATAATTTGTAGTTGATGAAGGAATTTTCGCATATACCAAGATCCTTTGTAGTGTTAATTCCTTTCGATAAGGCGCAATCGGAATTTAGCAAAAGGTTTGAGATAACTTTGGTTGAGCGACTTGAGCCAAGATTACAAATTGCACAATCTGAAACTATCATGAATCAGTCGTTTTGCTTCAAAAGGTTTGGTTGAACTGCACTGTTATTTGGAAGGAGTTATTTTAACTCCAAAAATGGAGTTAAAAAAAAAGGTTCAGGACAACTCTCTTTTTTAGAGTTATTTTAACTCCAGTACTTTTAACTCCAGTTTTGGAGTAAAAGTAACTCCAAATTATAGAGTCAATTTAACCCTTTATTGGAGTTGAAAATACTCTCATTTTCGGAGTAATATTTACTCCAATAAAAGGAGTAAATACAGAAAATTCAAACTACTCCAGTTTTAGAGTCATATTAACTCCACCACCATTACTCCCACTTTGGGAGTTATTTAAATCCTGTTAAACAGATTAAAAATAGTTTTAGCTTCAAACCCTGTTGAACTATTCCCAACCTATTGCAATCAATGAAAAAATGCACAATTATATACTGTATAAATTGATGGTCTTTATTGAATAATATAATAATAATATTACTAATATACATGCACTGACTGATGTTAATATAATATTGCATATATATAAAACATGCATAAAAATAATTAAATAAAATAATGAATATATTCTATATTCATAAATAATAATTATATAATTTAACTCTTTGAGAAGTTTGTTTATTTGGACTCTCTTTCTTGCTTCTGTAGTATTTTCCATGAGGATAAACTCAAGGAAAATATAGAGACTTTTTGCATTAGTGGGGTACTGCATATTAAATACATAGTACATGCCAACAACCAGTGCCAAAGCAGTCACCAGGTCCATGTCACACAGCAACCGTCTCTTCAGTATCTAAGGCAAGAAACCAAAACAATAAGTTATAAATTCTGAACTTGCATTTAATTATGATTTTTTTTGCCCAGAGAGAGGAAAAAATATTGCTCCTTATGTTCTAGGGATGTTCAGTATGAGAAAAATTAAAGAAAACATTTTCAAACATGCCAGAGAGAAAGCAATCTTCTACCGATATACTAATACCATTTTAAGTGTTTTATCGAAGACAAATGTTGACAATTGTATACTACAAATCGTATTGTGTAAATAGACCTTTACACACGCACTTGTGTTAGGAATGACCAGTACATTTAATATTTGGAATCTTTTAGTGAATTGGAATCTTTCTTGCCAGCTAATATGGCAAACCAGAATTATAACTAGGAGAAACTCTGAATTGTGTCCCCAAACCAGTATTATCATTTGGTATGTCTAAAATTTCCATATACCAAGAAATTCTAGTGTGACAAAGTCATACCGACAAATCAATGGAATTCAATACTTTCAATATTTTCAACCATCGGCTACAATATATTAAATGTGATTTGCAGCTTGGTCATTTTAACATGGTAAACTGTTTGCTACTCAAGCTTTTAGCACAAACTCAGAAAATGTTTCTGGTTACTGTTACAGAAACATTTTCTGAGTTTGTATATATATATATATATAGAAAGGATTTATGGTGAAGGAAAATTTCGAGTGTTGGAATACATACATTTTAAGACCAAACCAGGACTAGTTGCTGCATAAAATGCAACTTCAAGGCCTTCCGGCTGGAATTGAACCTGTGATCCTGCGACGCTAGTGCAGTGCTCTGACCACTGAAGCCGTTGCCGAGAGCCTAGTCATGAGTTCTGTTTTTTATAGTGGTGGTAATGTATCAGTCAAATCCAACCATGCCCATCCCCCCTGGGACACCCAGTGGCGTAACGTTATATCAGGGGGCCCCCGGTTCAAAATTTGTGAAGGCGAGTGCCGAAGGCACTAGTCGAGCGCCGTAGTCGCTAGTTTTCTAGGTGGGTCCGGGGGTATGCTAATCTAGAGTCTCTGAAAATGCCATTTCCTGGATTTGGGGGAAGATTTTACAAAATTCTGATGGTCAGAAAACGACATTATACTGTAACTGCATATCAAAATTTACAATTTGTTTAGAAATTAGTACGAAATACACTTGCTGTCTTGCTCTGTCTTGCTGTTTGAAAAATAACCATCCGCCATATTGAAATTGGAAAAGTGACCAAGCCTTCGGTATATTGTCGTATCACAATCGCCAAATGTCGTACACGTCACCATGTGGCACGTGAAGGAGAAGAAAAAAGCATATTACACCATCAAATGGATATTTTGTTGTTGTGTGCATGCGTTTTTCGTTTCTCAGAGGCCTCCCTGACAATTTGTTTTTGCTCTACAGCCTGAGCTTGGGGCCCCCATTTGGGCCATTGGGGTTGGGGGCCCCCGGTCCGAACCCATAGTAGTTACGCCGGGCATTTGAAACATTGACCAATCCCGGGGGCAGTGGCGAAGCTAGCGGTCATGCTAGTCATGCTCAGCATGACTTAAAATTTCCTGAAAATATATAGTTTTGTTTGCTTTTATTTACTTTATTTGAAATCTCTCCTTAGAACTTTGAAGTCGTGTGCATTTCGAAGAGAACAAGCAATAATAGTTCACGCATATTACGCGGATATTCTCGCTCCTTATCCGTCCCTGATTGATCGGGCGTCTAAAACCGCCGTCTTCATTCGCAGGCTCTTTTGTTCAGCCATGCCCCGGCCCAAGTCATGCTCTTTGTGAATAGCATGACCAGCTATATGAACAGTCATGCTTATTCTCGAAATATGATTGGTTGACGGCACTTGACGCATGCTCAGTTTGCCTATTTTAGACAAGCTGGTCATGCTATTTTGGATGAGCATGACCATAGCCTGATAGTGATAGCCCAAAATATTAGCTTTCCGCCTTACCAACTATGGCCTGATTGCACAGTGCGTCTGTTTAAGGAGATCCTTGATTTATCATGGCATCAACGAGCTCTGATTCTGTCCAAACAGTCCTTGTTTGTGAACTGCTTAGAAAACCGTTTTCGGTTCGAAACATCAATGAGAAAATCTTCTTGTTGGACAGCGACCAATGCCGGTTCTTGGCCATTCGTCTTTCTTTCGTTTTATTGGCAATGAATCGCAGTTGAAAATGTTTACCGAGAATTGTAAACCGGCAAACCATTGCAAAGATTCTCTCCAAGACGACAGAAGCACGGATGAGAGATCAATCATGAAGACGGAATGGACAGCCCCGAAGGGCGAAGGACAGGAAAATATTATAATATGCTGTGTTGACATTTATCCGTGAGACTCCGTAATATTAATTATTATGAAACGTTGTTTTTGTCTGATTTAAATAAATTCTATATCGAAATGATAACTTGAATCTGGCGAATCGAACGCTGTACGTTTCGTCTACTTAAAATATGAATATCAGATGTTATGAGAAAATGCGTAAGCGAGTAAAGTACCCAAACCTCGTCTTTAAATTAAAATCAAAGGACATGGCTTCAAGATCTATTCGACGTTTACCCGGTGATTCAATGCTTTTATGTCCATTAAAGCGATATAATTTCGTAAAAGATATGTTTCGTATACCTTGCCGTTGATTTTTTAAACGTTTTGTCACACTAAGACCTTCAATCGAACAGATATTAGAAAAAATAGCATTGCCGTGTTTACTGTTTACATTAAAATTTGCGTGTCAGGCGTTATGCATTGGGAGGGTTGAGGGCGGGCTAGCCTGCGTGCGACGGCTGATTTTTCTGTGCATTAGTTCGTAGGCATGTAGCCTGCGTGCAGACGCTCCGTATCCGGCCCTATGAAATTTTATAAACCTTTGAGCTGAAAAATCACCGCTCAGAATGCAGGAAATGCCATTTACGGGAATCTATATTTCAAAATTTTCCGGGGGGACATGCCCCCGGACCCCTCTAGAAAGCCTCGCGCCTTCGGCGCTCGGATTATTACTTAGCATGACCTCCCATTTGGGACCAGCTTCGCCACTGCCCGGGGGTGGGGAATTTGAACCCAAAACTTTGCTTGGGTGTCGGGCATTAGATAATACAGTTATCTGAGCCTTGTTCCCTTTGGGCAGCACCAAAAGGCAGGTCAGGGGGTTAGGTGCAATTCAATTGCCACTCCCCCCACAGCATTGCATGTTGTTGGAGTGTGATTCGATCATGGAGGAGTTTAAGCCTTAAGTCTACAGCCTTAAATTTAGCAGAATGACATACCTAGGAGGTAAAGGATTAACACCAGTGCCTTGTAAATAGTATTTATATAATAATTTGATATTTGAAAACACTGAATATTGTTGTTATTGCTTTCATGTTTCAGTCGGGGCCGGGGATTTGCCACAGATTTTTTGCCCAGCAGCGGGGCATTTGCACCTGCATTTCAACCCCACTGTGTGGAATTAGCATCATTTTGGAAAAAATTGTCAAATGCCCGGGGGTTGGGGGGGGGGGGGATGGGCACGCTTGGATTTGACTGATACATAATACCGGGATAAGATTCTGGGTATATTATAGGAATAATGGGGGAACATCAAAGAAAGCTTTCAGATTTCTTTGACGACTCATACCTATATTATATGTTTACTTATACTGTATGTTATAAATACGTGTATGTTATAAATACGTGAGTGGTACATGTATGTATAAAACTGGGCATCAATACACTGTACACCCAGTTTTTGATAAGAAAACTTTCTAATTATTTAAAAAGTTGGTTAATTTATATTACATATATGTACTGCCTGTAGTGGTCAGTGCCTACATGCATATATTATTTATAGATAAAATGTATTTATGCATTGGTCATTTATGTATGTGCTCTTTGGCCATCATAATCAAAAAAATTATTACCTAGTAGTAAATAAACTGAAACTTACCAAAATGAACTCAATAAAATATTTGGGTCTGCACTTCGCTTATCTTTGTTGAAGCAGGAATGGCAAAATTGCAACTTCATCTAGAATATGTTAAAAAGCAAGAAACAACCTAATTAAAATACAGATAACATTGCAATATTTAAGCACAGTAGTGACTATTATTACAAATACATGGATAATCAAGCTAAAATCCTCAGAAAATGAGTCCCAGACAGTTTCCCAAGCATTACTATTTACTAATATATACAGTAGTGACTGTTGCATATACTATATGCAAATAGCAATCAAACTAGTATATATATTATTGTTAAATGTAACCTTCACTTTGCTTATGAGTCTTGGTAGCTCAATGGTTAGAGCATGTCACTGTCAATCAGAAGGTTACAGGTTTGAGCCCTGTCTGGAACTCTCTGCATTTTCTGATGATTTGAGCTTGACAATTGTCCACATGTATAGTCTGAGCCGCTATTTGCCACGTGTATTTTAATTCCAAATGAAAAATCTATAATTAATATAGATTATACATACCGGTATGCAATATCACATGAACAAATCTTTTAAATGATACCAAATGTTTGATGTTATATACCAAATATTAGATGTGTGAAGCTGATCGTCCAGGTTGTTGTAGTCTTGAGAACGAGTCACCAACAACAGTCTTTAATAGTCAACAATAGTCAACAATAGTCAACAATAGTCAACAATAGTCACCAACAATAGTCACCAACAATAGTCTTTAATAGTCAACAATAGTTATAGTCTTTAATAGTCAACAATAGTCACCAACAATAGTCTTCAATAGTCAACAATATATACCTGTAGTCTTTATTAGTCATCAACAATAGTCTTTCTCAAGACTACAACAACCTGGACGATCAACTTCACACATCTAATGATACTCCGGAGCATATATATCACATATGCCATTACTCTCTGAACTTGTCCTTTTCAGCAAGGATTTAAATATAAGAAATTCCCTTTTGTTAATTGTTATTCATACCTAATCATCGTTATTATAAACAAACGAAAGCTATGTATACATAGACAATAATACATACCACTCTGTAAAGGATTGGCTTTCTTCGTCATTCAAATCTTTTTGATTAGACACTCTATTATCCACATTCCCGTTGAAAAATAACTCTTCCCACACAATTGAATACTCTAAGACAAAGTTTTTGATAAGATATTTAAAATTCAAGTCAACTACATTATTTGATTTCGTATTTATAACATTTATAGCTGCTTCAAACTTGCAATGCGTTTATTAAAAGTAGCTTTATAATAATCAAATATGAAGTAGATCAAACTCACCTTCGAACTTTGCTGAAATCCAATTGTATCATTTGTAATACCGACGAGTAATTGCTGTCAGATATTTCTTTAGAAATGGTAAGACAAAGCAATTTACCAAAGAATCCAAGACACAAAGCAGCATATTAGTGTTCTCGACCAAAAGAGAATTCAAATATGGGCGCAGCAGCTTAACTCGCCAGGACCTCTGGGAAATGGCCTCGACCCAGGCGCTATTTTACCCGCCGCGTGACGGGCACCAATAGTCTTTCTCTAATGATAGATTCAAACCATTTATTTTAAGCATTTTATTGTTATCCTTAATGCCTGACAATATTACGACAATATTTCGAGTGTAGGAACATATAAATGTTAATACCAAATCAGAACCAGTTGCGAAAATGCAACTTCAAGGCCTCCCGGCGTAGAATTGAACCCGCGACCCTCATATTGTTGTTATGTTTAACATACTGTAAACATTAGAACATTATGTAATTACCTTTACTTATAAAATTACAGTCTGGTCATTGATGAACGATTCCCTGACATTTGACTCCACGACTGGAGTTATTTCAACTCCTAATAATGCCCGAGTTATTTCAACTTTCTGATGATGAGAGTTATTTTAACTCCATTATGAAAGTTAAAATAACTAAGCTAAAAGAGTTAATTTAACTCTCTTGCCGGAGTTATAATGACCCATTATTATAGAGTTATTTTGACTCGTATAAGAGTTATTTTAACTCCAGTGACAGAGTTAAAATAACTCCAGATGATACCAGAGTTGATTTAACTATGTGAGAAGAGTTATTGTAACTCTGGTGTGGGAGTTAAAATAACTCTTCGTCATGGAGGAGTTATTTTAACTCGATGGAGGAGTAGTATTAACTCCAATAATCGGAGTTAAAATAACTCAACGAAATAACTCCATCCGAAGGAGTTAATTTAACTCAATTGACCGAGTTATTTTAACTCCTCGAAAGTAACAGTGTGGTCATTAACATTCGATTATACAATTCGAGATACAATTCAAGCACAGTGACAATCTCAGACCTTTCTTGCGCGTGCTGAGATTACAACCACTTTTCTAACATGCGCACTTGAAAGAATATACAATCTCAGCACGGTGACAATCTCAGACCGCCACACCGGCCCAAACGCTAAGCAAACCACGAATGAGTTTGGGGTACTTTTCATGTCTCAGAAAACGTTGAAAGCTTTACAAATATAACTTTACTGTATTTCCATTTATATACGCACTCTGAACGAACAGGAAACAGTTTACTTATTACATGCGCCGCGATTTTTGTATCTAGTATCTGCGCGCGCGCGCATAGATATATTGTTGTTTTTAATAAAAATATACAATGTATGTAAACAGCAAATTCAAGAAAAACAAGAGGAAAATTAAACATCTGTGCTCCACTATGTAGATGATTTACAGGAGCTTGCCCAAGTTGTTATGTAAAAAAATTAAAGCGTCAATGTTTTTTGGCTTAAGACTGTTTCGAAGCTTTGTGACGGTATTTCCTGCTGTAGAAAATACCCGTTCGGAAGGCGTAGACGTTGCTGGAATAGCTAGAAGCATTTTTGCTAGACGAGCAAGATTAGGAAACCGCGTGGAATTTGCTTTCCACCATAGAAGTGGGGACTGGCTACGAGGAGATGCTATTTCGGATAGGAACTGTTGTAGTTCAATGTTAACAGGTGTTGCAGAAGGCGGTGGCTGCTCAGGACCCAATAGTACATCAAGCGCGGTCTTCGCTTTCTTTGACTGGCATTGAGTAACCTCTATGGAGTCTTCCTGCTCGACGCCATCAACTCTTAGTTTTAAAGTATCTGCCAATTCTACGATCTTCTCTGTTAATTCCTCTTTCTGACCGTCGTCTAATTTTGCCGTGGTCAACTGCTTAAATCGCGGGTCAAGCACCGAAGTAACGACAATAGGACAAGATACGTCCACAGAATCAAGCTCCCATCCCCTCTAATTTCTTTCGAAACTATTTCTTTGAACTGGCTAATTGCTGCAGAATCTGCTGAATTTGGTGATGGTTTGAGCTGGTCAAGCAGCCCGTGTAGGATGGGGAAACGGATGAGATTGAGACGTTTTCTTCATAGCTAAGAACGGCTGTAGCTACATTAAAAGGCTCAAGTACCTTCACTAAACACCCGTTTCACCGGTTCTAAAACGCTTCAAGTGTCAGTTCTAAATTTTAGAATCGCGCTTCGAAGCGTCACTGGGTTACAACCTGCGCAACATGACTCCCACAATGCAGCGTGATTTAAGCCTTTTATTATAGTTTTGTTTTAAAAATGGCGTCTTGTTCAGGAGGACGGTCGGCTAAGCGTTTTAAATCCTGTAAGGTTCGTGTTGTCTCTGTTTCCACATCTGGAAAAAAGACTGCACGAAGTATTACTTTACAAGCCTCAGCCCGCCAAGTCCCAAGCGTTCAAAACAATGATATTCATCAAATATCTGATGAAGTATTAACGCTTCCCAGGTCTTCGAATCCAGCAACTTCGTCTTCTGCAGATATTAACGAGGTTACCGACGTTCAGGAAGATTCTAACGCTCTATCTCAGCATCATACGAGGAGAGCTAGAGAATATGCAACATGGGAAACCGTAAGAGAAGCACTTCTGAAAGGTCGAATCGAAGAAGAAGCTTTCTCGAATGATGATCACATACCTTGTTGTGAATGTGACTTATTTGCAGATATTCGCTGTGTCGATTGCGGTCATGAGCAGTATTTCTGTATAAATTGTGCGAAGAAAACTCATGATGGACGAAATCATTTCCATGTTCTAGAAAACTTCAAGGTATTAACTTATTATATTATGAATACTACTTTACATGTAACTACTACAGTTATAGATATTTCACAGCGCCAGTTGTTCACAGTTGAATAATACTGAATAATGAAGATCGCATGGCATTTCGTCAAATCATTTCGTCAAATAAAGTTCGTTTATTTCTCATATTAAATATGGTACAGTATATAGCGACATCATAAACATCTTAGACTTGTATCATAAATATAATATTCGAAACATACAGTACTGATAGTTTTTTTTTGAATTTTATGATATTTGAACATTGTGTATTTAATAAATACAGGTAGATACAGATTCTGTGTTTGTTCTTCCTGATTGTTGCTTATTAATATTATTTTTAAATCCATTCCCTGGCTATTAAGTGTTCCCATTCTTCATATTCTGGTATTTAAATGCCATCAAATATATATATAAATAAATTATTTTGTTTCACAGAATGGATGCTTTGTGCCATTATTTCCAAACCATAAAGCAATGAGCCTGAGGCATCAAAGGAACTGTTCCACTGCCAATTCCAGAAACATTGTTTGTATTGACTAACATGGTAAGTTTTATTGAATTTTTTAGATAACCTTGTTCAACCACTCAAACATCTGTACCCACAGGGTAACCGGCTTGTCAGTTCCGACTGGAACTTGAATTAAACCATCTGGCTCCAACACTGATTGACAGTGACTCGCTACACTACAATGTTCGCTACTCAATCAACTAACACTAATTTTGGCCTGGTTATAGCTCTGGTGGCTGGTTCCCAGTATGATCAGTGAATTTTCTGAAGCTTGCCTCTGCTTTAAAAAGGAAGCCTGTGCTCCAGACCATAGATGATGTGTATGGTCTAGGGCACAGGCTGCTGTCAACTAATATTAAATTTTTCCTTTATTTTATTTATTTTTATTTATATACTTTCTTTATAATGTAGGACGTCAACATCAAAAACAAATACTCTTTTGCGATTGCGAAAATGATGCAATTACACTGTTGAAACTACAGCTATGGCCTGGTACTGCTAAACGTCCTATTATTGCATTCCATATAAAACTTATGGAACTAGCAGAAACACTTGTGATGGAATGCCAGGTTTCACTGAGGAAGTTCTGTGATGTCTTGAGTATCATCAATAAATCTTCAATATTGCCAACTTGGGTAAGGAAATTGTTATAATTAATATAACTTATATTAACTTATATTCTTGTTTTGTATGCCTCCAAGGGTTGTAGCTATGCTGGCTGCCGCAGCCCATGACTTGAAGCTTGAGCTCACCATAAATTAACGTCTTACCGACTGGCACAAATATAATGGCCGGCATAAGTATGATATTGACAGGGGTGCATACATGTACGTATATATAATAATACAAAAGTGATTGTGTTAGAGAATTGTGAGTATAATAAATGAAAACATTTATCATACTCAAAATTCTCTAACACAATCATAATCACATATTTCAAGCATAAGTTGAGTGTAAATGCCTATATTCTCGTTTATAATACATGTACTGTACTGTAGTGTATATCTATTGTCGCCAAATGACCAGACACAGCTTTATTGTTGTCAGTCTGTTCTTTTTCAGAACTGAATGACAAATCACTGTGTCTGTCAAATGACAAATATATACATGAATTAATATGATTGAGTTATTGCCCACTGGGTCATTCCAGAAAATAACCATACTGCACGGAGGAAATGGCAAATGGGTTCTCCCCTCTTCGGATGGAAAAATTTCCTCTGTGGGGAGGTATGGGTATTTTCTGGAATGACCCGTTATCTAGATAATCATGTATATCTCACATCCAATCTGGAATTTTGTTATACTTTTATTTATATTTGGTTAATCCTAGAAATGTTTACAGTTTCTAATACCAAACTAATTGATATTGTGTGATACTGAAATTTTACAGATATTGCACTGTACAGTATTATAACAGACAACTGTATACATTTTTCTATTTGTAGGTAAAGAACTTTTACTCTTCTCTCAACAGTGATTCATTTGATGAATTCCGGTAATACATGTGCAATAATTTTGGTGTATATGCACATAGCAGGGATGTGCTCACTCCGGGTGGCGCTGGGCAGACACGCCCGGAAGTACACACTGCTCCACCCAGCAGGTATTTCAGTATGGTCAACTTAAAAAAAATCTAATTTTACCCAGCATTCAAAATGTTCTGAGCACATCCCTGCCTAGAAAGATATAAAAATATATATATTTTTTGGATGATAATGTGTGACATTAGTTCACAGACAGTAGATCTCTAGTGGTCCTCACTCCCTTAATGACAGATTTAACTAGCTTGACATGTACTGTAGAATTAGTCTCAGGTAAACCATCAAAATGATAACCCTGGTGGACATCAGTTGTGAGAAGCAGCATGCTCAAAGCATGTACCCCTGTACTTGCAATTGTAAACCCTTCTTATTTTTTCTATATTTAATGTTATATTTTTGAAGATACCACCAGTATATGTTGAGAAATGGCAAACCTTATTTAGATGAATTACAAACTGGAACTTTGTGTCCCCTTTGCCCTCAGGTAAAATACTATGAACTTACATAACTGATACATTCTGCCATAATGATATTAAACATTGTTTCTTGTGAAAATAATTAACACCTAATTCTATGTGTTTGTCATAATGCAGCAATTATTTTGTGTATACAGGAAGGTGAGAATGGAACTGTAATCGAATCTATGGATGGATGTTTTGGACTGGTGAGGAAAAGGTCTGCTGGTATGAATCTTTGCCCTTCAAGGCACTCCTTAACAATGTTTTCAGACCAGGATGATGTGGATAACTTTGTGGACAATTATACCTCAAATGCTATGGAGTCCCCTGCTGTGAGTAGTGTAGAGATGTACATGCTGTAAAGTTTTATAAAAATATTAAGTTGAGTTTAATTATAATATTTTAGTAGCATGAAATCTTAGTACATGTATATACATTAAATGTGACTTGCAGCTTGGTTATTTTAGTATGGTAAATTGTTTGCTGCTCAAGCTTTAACGCAAACTCAGAAAAATGTTTCTGAATCGAACCCGCAACCTTCATGATCTCTGGTTAGACGCTCTAACCATTGAGCTACCAGAACTCAGATGGCAGAACGAACGCTACGTTGTATACTACTTTAGAACTTTTGTACGTGCAACATACGTACTGCTAATTCAGCAGTCTCGATATGTCTGTATATCTTATCAGAATATATTAAATGTAAGTCACATTTATTATATTCTGATAAGATATACTGTATAGACATATCGAGACTGTTGAATTAGGTCCCACGTACGAACTAGTACACAACGTAGCCTTAGTCACATTTATTATATTCTGATAACATATACAGACATATCAAGACTGCTGAATTAGCAGTGCGTATGTCGCACATACGAACTAGTACACAACGCAGCGTTCGTTCTGCCATCTGAGTTCTGGTAGCTCAATGGTTAGAGCGTCTAACCGGAGATCATGAAGGTTGCGGGTTCTATTCACCTGGGGCTCAGAAACATTATTCTGAGTTTGCGTTAAAGCTTGAGTAGCAAACAATTGACCATCTTAATTAGTATATACATATTATACTTTATGATTTCAGGACTGCCATGAATTTAAGGCTGGAGAAGTGACAAATATGCTCAGGTCTAAAGGTAGAAACAAATTGTATGACGAAAAAGGTGTTTTTGGTCGTGTTTGTAGGCATGATTTTCCCAAAGGATTTGTCAGTATCAAGCATGGTGAAAGGTAACATTACAATTTAGTAGTGCTTTTTGAGCATTTTTGAGGGTATGGTCAGTGTGGATTATAATGTCCAATGATCAGCATGTTGCTAAGTACAGTAATTAGGGGCTGACAGTACATATGAGCTGGGCCAGGCTAGTTTGCTGAGCTGACCCTGTAAGCAGGATGAATTTCAACTTTTGAATACATACAGTAGTGCTAGTTGACCTGGTAAGCCAGGATAAGTTTTGAGTTGATTTTCACTGCAGTAAAAGAACAATAATCTTTTTATTTAGTATTTGTGAAGATACTTTTGTGGATAAGCTAAGAAAGTCCTTTTTTAAACATCTTTATTAACAATATGTAGATAGTGTTAATAAAGATGTTGACTTTCTTACCTTATCCACAAAAGTATCTTCACAAATACTAAATAAAAAGATTATTGTTGTTCTGGAGTTGCCTGACAGTGTTAAGTATGTTGACATAACTACACATTTTTACACTTCAGAATTGCATACTCTGTATATGAGGTGGAACGTCTGTTAGGAAATTATGGAAGTACAAATTTGGACATTAAAGTTATGTATGATATTTCATGCACACTTGCTGCACATTTAAAGGTGATTGTAACAGTATTATTATATACCAAGTGTCAAAGTTCCCTTTTACTAGTATGTCATTGGTCGAGAGTGTATCACGTGAAAGTGACGAAATTTAGCTGTTTCCCCGCAATACTGTAGCTCTGACAGGGCAATAATATGTTGTTGACCGTCAATAATGAAAAAATCACATGAAATACCACGTGAAAATGCAACCTTTGGACTTTTTATTGAACTTAACAATTTGAACTGTATGACCTCTCCTTTCTCCTTAATTGTATTTATTTTAATGTTTGCAGCATAACATATTTTGTGTTTTGTTTTTTCTTTGACACTTGGTATGATAATAAAGCACTTATTTACTGGGACCTCGGGAAAGCAGTATGTTTTGTGGTCTCTCGACCATCGATGTTTCCCTCGGTGAAACTGTCTCGGGACCACAAAACATACTGTTTCCCTCAGTCCCAGTAATATAACACTTAAAGTGTTAAATATTTCATGATATTTCTTGGGAGCGCATGTACAGTTGTTTTTGCCCCAAACTCTCCCACCCAGACGAGATTTCAATCCTACGGCAATTTGCAATGCGGTATTTTTATGTTTTCAAATTTATATGTATAGAAAAATGAAAGGCAGGATATCCTGGACAAAGTTAACTTAGCCATTCCTATTTTTCACTGCCATGGCCACAAATCTTCTTGTCAGGTAATTTGTACAGGTACCTTTATTTGCATACATACATTACTAAAATTTTCGCCAATGATTTACCAGGCGAATAGCCTGAGAAAACAGATGCGTTTTCGTTGAGCAAAATGATCACCTCTGCGGAAATCGTAGTTGAAAGATGAATAAGCTGGGCTCTGATAAATAAGTTGGGCTCTGATATTTATCTTTCGACTACATAATATTACTGTATAGTGTATGATCAGTGTAGGTATCTTCAGTATATTAATGGCATCATTTGTTTTACATCATTTAGATACAGTTTAGCCCAAGACGACAGAAAGGGTATGGACTAACTGATGGTGAAGGTATTGAGCGACTTTGGTCATTTTTGAGAGGTTTCTCGTCAATGACAAAGGAAATGACAGCTGGACGTCGTACTGACATTTTAACAGATGCCTTATTACATTATTCATCGCGCCAGCTTCGTGCATTTGGTAATTATTATATAACTTAGTTTCAATGAACACGTCACTTCACTATAAATAAAATAATAACCTGTGTTTATTTTTAGGACCCATGCTGTTAGGAAAACTGAAGAAATGCCCTGTGTTAATAAGCAACACCCTGGCACAGCTGGAAGAATTGTTTTCTGAGTTGCCAGGTCTGTTTGTGTTTTTACTGAAGTGGAAATACAGTTGTTCATTGGCGAATTGTGCCACTATCAATTACATTATACTTCATTATAGTTCCTTATGATGCAACGGTGGTTAATACCTGGATGAAAGATGAAGAAAATTTGATTTTAGCCAGAGGTAGTACATCTACAGTACTCACTTTATATTGATTGATAGCATCATTTTTAAATAACCTTAATAAATCCTTGTTTAGGCAAGAAGGTAGTAGCATTAACTTTGGAGCAAAAATATGTTCAACATCTTATTCATTTGCATCAACTAAGGTAACACAAAATAATATAAGTTATTTTTTGACATTTAAATTTTTTGGGTGTGGTGTGACCGGTTTTCACTGAATCTAATTTTTCAGATCGAATGTTGCGTCTATTGAAGAAGATGATCACAGCCAGCTGATAGATGTGGTAAAGAAAACAAAAAAGTAAGGCAGAGGTTAGGATTAGCAAGTTGTACAAAATGAACTGTACATAACGGGGATGGCTAAAAGAGATGACTAAAAAGGACCTTTCTGTTTTTGTCTGGTCTTTATTTTTCTTAGGTTAGGGTAAGCTACGGTTAGGGTTAGGGTTAAGGTTAGGATCAAGGTTAGGGTTAGTAGTTCTAGAAAATGTGAAGGTCCTCATGAGTCATCCCTTTTAGCCTTCATCCATACATAACTTTATAAATTTAAATTGCCGAGAGCCTTTTGGAACAAAAGCTTACCCTCTCTTGTATGGGGGGACTCATTGTAAATTCACGGGCTTTACTAGATACATACAATGAGCAATATAATTCATCCAAAGTCTTTGTTCTTCTAATGATATGCGCGCGAGATATACATCCATATGAGTATATAGATATATAATTATTATTATTATAGGGTAATGAAAATCGTGGAAAACATTGAAAAAAGACAGAAGGTGTCGAAAAGGTGGAAGGCAGGAGGAAGACAATTCAACGCTGCCGCTCTTTGTTTGGAAAACCAAAGACGGGAAACCATTATGGAACAAACATATAATTTGGCAGTTGAAAGAGTGTTTCTCATCTCCCTGAAACGAAAGTATGCAGGTAATGATTGCAATGAATGAGATTGATGTGTTCAATACAGGGCCCAATTGTTCAAAAGGCGATTAGCTTAATCCAGGATGCAGACAAATATGTACGAAGATTTCAGTTCAGACATCGCACAAACTTTGAAATGTCTCACCCCAGGAAGTTCGAACTTAAGTTATCAAACAGAACATACCAAAATAAACAACCGATTACATTTTAACCCAGGATTAGCGATAATCGGCGGCTCCGGATACATGTTGGTTGGTTTCTGTGGGTGGTTTAGTTTAGTTGGTTGTGTGGATGGGTTGGTTGGTTGGTTGGTAGCTCAGGATACGCTTACATATCGTTATACGTTTATGACTTCCGTCTGCATGTCGATAAACAAAAAACGATACCATAAACACGTTTTTTCGTAAACCCTCTCCAATATTTAGAACGCCTTTACGTGTTATCCTGTGGACAGTCGTAAACGTATATTTTCGTCGTGATTAAAGAAATACCTAATGGTTTCCGTAAACTCTGACATATTTGTATCGTACCCAGTCCACAGAATAATCGGAAATGGCGAACAGTCGTGATACCTAATTTCAAGTTTAATCGCTTGCCTACAGCTTAATGTTGTACTGTTGATATTTGTCTTAAAATTTGTCCATTTATTTTATTAGATGGACAGGCTATAGCAACAAAGTTGTCAAAGCAGATAAACCAGAGAACCAATGCAATTAAAGCTGTTATTACCAAATATAATGCCTCCTTAACTGCTTTGCAAGATTGTGTGGATGGGTTACCAGTAGAGCTGCAATTCGACGAAGCCAAGGATCCAGAGTCCCCATTTTATTTACACTTTAGTACCCAACGTACCACAGACGACATACCCTTTGCCATCAAGAGATCAGTAATTGATCTACATAATTTCCTGGAAAGGTGTAAAGAGGAGCAGGAACTTTTGCTGCTGGAAGTTGAGAGGTTGTTTAATTATTATTTCGAAAAAAAAGGAAACCTGGAAATGTTTCTGGCACGACATCGTGAAGAGGAAACAAAACTAATGAGTGGAATGAACAGTATCATTACGAAACAGATTTATGAGATAAATAACATGTTACATTCACTAGGTTCTACTCTACTTGAGTACTTAAAGCCATATATTATTAATAAACTTCCTGTAATTAAGATAACGTCGTGTCACATGTCAAATGAATTAGAGACAATGGAGGTGGAAGACAATGAAATGGATCCTCTTGAAGAAGACATTGTGGATGACATTGTCGATTTGTTAGAATCTGACGATGAGGAGGAGGAAGAGGGTGTATAGGGAACATTTAATCCCCCCAATTGATTGTTTATATTTGAAATTTTTAAAATCATACATTATCAAAACTTGTTGTAAACTATATCATAAAAATGAAGTGGTTCAAAGCCACTTAGAAAGTGCACTCGATGCCTGGAAATAGTGACGTTACCATTGCATTACGAGACTGCATGATGTTTTAGGGACGGTTCCCTTGATCTCGTGCCCCTAAACAACCGGCATGATGACAACGTCGTCAACCTCAGGCCTCCAGCGAAATTTCGAACTGGCTAACAGCAAGCGCAAGCGTTTTGTGTGGAGCCCTTGTCGAAGTTGATAATACCGAAAAAGATAGCGGCTGTGCATTTTACCACAATGCTTTGACGTGTCTTCATAAATAACCGGAAAACATTGTTTAATACGTGAAATTTTCATTCTTATCAAACTAAATCTCCATCTGCTGCATGATATTTCTGCGAGATACAATGTTTACCACGCGCTAGCAATTGTGGTTAAATGTACCAGTCGCGGCCATCTTGGTTTAGTACCGCAATTTTAATATTACATACTACCATTTTTAGCGAAATAGCAGAAATATTGTCGCTATATTATTATCGCTAAATATTCAGGGAATCACTAAATTATGTTGTCGCTAAAAATAGTAGCCTTAAAGATAGGGCTTAGTTCGACAATTAATTAAAATATTAATTTAAAAAGTCTCGCAAGAAGGTTATATTCTTATTGTCTGTGCATATACTGGCAACTTCGCTTGAAGTTAGAATTCTAACCAGTCCAGATAAATTTAAACTTTTCGAACGATTCGTTCTTCTTCAGTTAAAATATAAAATATGTTACACCTTAGCTACACGCGTTAACAAACAATACATTCGTGAACCTCTCCAATCATGGGGTGTGGGGGGTGCGACGTCCAAAATATTTTTACGAGTTTCAGTCGGCAGAAGTTATATTTTAGACGTGTTCGATTTGATTTAACACGGACAAGTAGAATCATCAACTTTTAGCACTTACCATTTCAAACTACCAAATCATAAATTTATTAAAATGTCATGTTTTCATTCCGTATTGCAGTAGTGCGTTATTAACGTAGGATTAATTCATGACCGGCACACAACGGAACGACAATATTTTGAAAAGCTTCCGTCAGTCGGTTGAAGTAAGCTTACACCCCCTGTAAAATTTTCTGAGTACGCAGCCCTGCATATTATACATGCATATTAATTATATACAAAAATAAAGTATACTAAAACATATTACAGCTGTGCTATGTCTAGTTACAGCACTGAAGTAAAGTTCGTAAAGAGCGTCCTGAAGGGTAAATGGGAACTGGGATTCGTCTATTTTTAGCATTTGGAACTGGGATTCTTAGGAATTTTCCTCACTGGGAATGGGAAAACTTTAATAAAGAGAGCACGTGATTGGGATTTTAATGGGAGTGGGATTTGCTACATTTTGCACGTTGGTTAAACGTTCCATGTTAAACATTCTGTTGAAAAATAGGAACGTTGATAGCTGACTGTCCTAGTTCATAATTTACGAAAACGAAAGTATATGGAGGGTCCTGAATTAGAAGGGTCTAGATCCCATGAACATACAAAATGTAGCAAATCCCACTCCCATTAACAACACGTTTTAAAATTGGCATTTTAATCCCATTCCCAGTGAGAAAATCCCTATTATAAGAATCCCATTGCTAAAAATGGACAAATCCCTTCAGGACCCTCTATATGATATCAGCTAGATATCATGAGCTGGAGATCTAGCCTGCATGCTCGCAGCCCGAAATTTGTAATTGTTATTCTTGTCCGTGAGTAAGGCTCTTACTTCGTATACGGGACACAGCAATTTAGCACTGTATATAACTGCCTCGTTCTTTAAAAAATCCCATTTATTTTTGTCCAATCCCAAATTTCCCTGTAGCAGCACCGTATAAGCGATTTTAAGCATCGTTTGACTCTACGTCATCAGCGTCATCTTATGCATTATCGCAAAGCATGATGGTAGTAAAGTAAAATATCATGAGCACTTCGAAGTCGAACATGCCAAGGTTTTTACCGTCAGATTTACGGGATATTCGGGTTACTTGGTAAGTTTTGTTGATTGTTAATTACAGTAAATACATTTACGTTTGGTGATATTAAATATTTAAATTATGACACGTATTTTACAGGCTTTCTCAACTATATGTTACCGATCCATCCTCTCGTGTTAAATGCTCTGAAGTGCTGGAAGACTTAGCAGGAAAATTTACAAACGTTTCTTCTAGAGAATGTGGTTTTATAATAAGAAAGTGTTTCTCTAATGTGAAAAGAATACACAGTAATCATGTCTACTATTATTCTGGAATACGTCGCGTTCTCAATAACGAACTTCTCAAACCATTTGGTAAGTATCATTACCATTGTATCCAGGAGGTAGAGAGAGCCATCCTCCAAAAGCCTTGAAACCAGGTCATTGGAGCATGCGAAGTATTATCTTATTGTAACACCATGATTGTCTCGATTTCTTTTGTTTTCATAACTGGACAAATTTCTTATTTTGCCTGCATTAACATGCATGAGCATTGAGCAAACATCCAAACAATACTCTTTTACACAACAAAGAAATACATTAAGTAATCAAGATAATTACAACAATCATACAACATTAATATCCAGTAAATACGTACCTAAAATGAACAGGTTGTGTGATTGGCTATATGGAACAAAAGTGGTTAGGGTTAGGACATTGGTTTCTTTGTGGTTGATTCTATTGTTTTATTGTTTTAATCAACCAATCACAAAACTTGATAGTATAGGTAGGTGGCGACCCTTAATATTCACTCAATATTAAATTTCTTACATTGAATTACAAATTTATTTACCTCATCAATCATGGTATTACAAACTAACACCGTATGACATTTTGGGAAATTAGTTATTAAATGCCACTCAAGCCTCAGGAGGAGTTGTGGAAGCCTCTCTGGCTTCTGCATTGGGACTTCCAGAAATCGTCCCTCGGCTTTTGGGGTATTACTTATAATTATCTCTTATGGGTTGACTTTAAGTTTATTACTTATATCACTATATATAAATTTAAAGGTACAGTATATTTCAAAGCCTGATATGTTCACGATGAATATTGAGGCTAGGGGGATCTTGGAAATATGTAGCCAAAAACTCACATTGAAGCAAACTGGCCAAATCCCCTGCAATATAATTAAATATACCTTATTATATAAAGTACAGTGTTTTATTGATTTTTCCACAACTAATAAAAGTGATAATCTCACATGTTTGATTATTTATTACAATTCTCATATTATATTTGGCTTACTTACAGTATACCAATGTATCAGTCAAATCCAAGCGTGCCACACACACCCCCCCCCCCCCCCCTCCCCAAACCAACCCCTGGGCATTTGACATTTTTTCAAAAATGCTGCTAATTCCCCGTAGTGGAGATTAAATGCAGGTGCAAATGCAAATCGGTCGGACGTCCACTCAGGGTCTTAAAATAATCGAGGAGAAAGTGCTGCCTTTGCAATAATATCAGCAAATGGTAAGACTTTCGGGTCTTCTCGGATAACGACCTTAAATCGTAGGTCCTCGGAACCCCTGTAATTGGACTTCTAGCCTGTTGGGGTATTCCGTTCACCTAAGAGTGATAAATCTAATAAACTAAAAACTAAACTAAATACCCTGCGGTGCAGCCAATAATCTGTGGCAAATTCCCAGCCCCATGGGGAAACATGAAAGCAACAACAACAATTTTCAGTGTTTTCAAATATCAAATTATTATACAAATACTATTTACCAGGTGTTAACCCTTTACCTCCTACAGTTATGTCACTCTGCTAAATTTGTCTGCTGTAGACTTTAGGCTTAAACTGCCCCATGATCGAATCACACTCAAACAACATGTTTTGTAGGATATCGGGGGCATGGCAATTCAATTGCACCAGCCCCCCACTGCCTTTTGGTGCTGCCCAAAGGGAACGAGGCTCGGATTACTGTATTATCTAACACCCGAGCAAAGGCTTGGGTTCAAATCCCCCCAGCAGTGTCCGGGGGGGTGGGCATGGTTGGATTTGACTGATACATAATAGACCATCACCATGGCAGTGAATGGATTCATTGTAATGCCTGTATTCTTTATAGGTTTTAGATGTTTTATAGGTAATTATAAGTTTCTCCATTACTGTAGTAAGTTTATACTATTAAAACAATTGGACAACTCACCCAGTGTGTTGACGAAGCCTTCGAACTGAGACGAAGCCTTCGAACCTTCAACCTTCGAAGGTTTTTCTAGCCCTTCGAACCTTCGGCCACACCCATTAAGAAAAAGTTAAGCACCAAACTTTAATAATACATGGACGGAAAGCGAAATTCCGCGTTTGTTTTCATCTTTACGCCGTTCCCCGCTGCCGGGTGTGAAATGCATCTCGATTCGTCTCGACAGGAAGTAGCAACAGAAAGTAGGAACCAATCGCGTTTCTGACATTTGAGTGACATTTGACCAATTTTACGGGTCTTATTTCAAAATAAGAAGTAAGAACACAGTTCAGACAGGCATGGCCGAAGCCGAAGGACGAACACGTTCAAACGTTTGGGATTCTTTTGTAAAGCTTCCCGAGAAAAACAAAGCAAAGTGCAAACTTTGCTCGAAAGAGCTTGCCTTCTGCGGTGGGACAACAAACCTTCGTGAGCACCTTATAGCCAAACATGCGTTGGCGCTTCAGAATGAAAACAAGCCTGCATCCCAAAATATTCGTTCATTCCTCAAACCAACTCGATGCAATGAAGCTAAGGCTGAAGGAATTTCTGAAAGGATTGCCGAGATGATTGCAATGGATATGAGACCAATCCAGATGGTAGAAGGCACGGGATTTCGAAAACTGATGAGTTACCTTGAACCAGGGTATACAGTACCGAGTCAGAAGAGCTTTACAATGCGCATAAACCGCAAACATACTCTAGGAAAAGCCAAGTTGGAGTCCATGCTGAACGAGGTCTTGAGTGTAGCGCTAACAACCGATATATGGACCAGTATCGCTGTTGAGGCATATATGACTGTTACTGTTCATTACTTGGATTCCGATTGGGAGATGCAAAGTTTTGTCCTTGAAACCATTCATTTCCCCGAGAGGCACACTGGAGTAAACATCGCTGCAAAGTTACAGGAAATAGGCGAGAGATGGGAAATCACTGACCAGGTTGTAGCTGTTGTTCATGACCAGGCCTCAAATATGGAAGTGTCGATGGAGATTTTACGAGAAAACGAAGGTTGGAACAGTGTATTTTGCTCTGCGCATTGCCTTCAACTATGCTTAAAGTCTGGTTTAGATATTAATATTATCAACAGACTCCTTGGTGCTTCACGGAAGATCGTAACTCATTTTCACCACAGTGTAGTGGCAAGCGAGGCCCTGAAACAGAAGCAAGAACAGATGAATGTGAAAGGAAAGAAGCTAGTAACCAGTTCTGCCACGCGCTGGAACTCATCCCTTGCAATGCTGGATCGTTTGCTGAAGCTTCGATGGCCTGTGACAGCAGTTTTGTCTGACGAAGAGGTGACAAAAAGAAGCGATCGTTATCTGGATCTAACAAACGAACAGTGGGAGCTTGCGGGTGATTTAGTGAAGGTACTTGAGCCTTTTAATGTAGCTACAGCCGTTCTTAGCTATGAAGAAAACGTCTCAATCTCATCCGTTTTCCCCATCCTACACGGGCTGCTTGACCAGCTCAAACCATCACCAAATTCAGCAGATTCTGCAGCAATTAGCCAGTTCAAAGAAATAGTTTCGAAAGAAATTAGGAGGAGATGGGAGCTTGATTCTGTGGACGTATCTTGTCCTATTGTCGTTACTTCGGTGCTTGACCCGCGATTTAAGCAGTTGACCACGGCAAAATTAGACGATGGTCAGAAAGAGGAATTAACAGAGAAGATCGTAGAATTGGCAGATACTTTAAAACTAAGAGTTGATGGCGTCGAGCAGGAAGACTCCATAGAGGTTACTCAATGCCAGTCAAAGAAAGCGAAGACCGCGCTTGATGTACTATTGGGTCCTGAGCAGCCACCGCCTTCTGCAACACCTGTTAACATTGAACTACAACAGTTCCTATCCGAAATAGCATCTCCTCGTAGCCAGTCCCCACTTCTATGGTGGAAAGCAAATTCCACGCGGTTTCCTAATCTTGCTCGTCTAGCAAAAATGCTTCTAGCTATTCCAGCAACGTCTACGCCTTCCGAACGGGTATTTTCTACAGCAGGAAATACCGTCACAAAGCTTCGAAACAGTCTTAAGCCAAAAAACATTGACGCTTTAATTTTTCTACGTAACAACTTGGGCAAGCTCCTGTAAATCATCTACATAGTGGAGCACAGATGTTTAATTTTCCTCTTGTTTTTCTTGAATTTGCTGTTTACATACATTGTATATTTTTATTAAAAACAACAATATATCTATGCGCGCGCGCGTAGATACTAGATACAAAAATCGCGGCGCATGTAATAAGTAAACTGTTTCCTGTTCGTTCAGAGTGCGTATATAAATGGAAATACAGTAAAGTTATATTTGTAAAGCTTTCAACGTTTTCTGAGACATGAAAAGTACCCCAAACTCATTCGTGGTTTGCTTAGCGTTTGGGCCGGTGTGGCGGTCTGAGATTGTCACCGTGCTGAGATTGTATATTCTTTCAAGTGCGCATGTTCGAAAAGTGGTTGTAATCTCAGCACGCGCAAGAAAGGTCTGAGATTGTCACTGTGCTTGAATTGTATCTCGAATTGTATAATCGAATGTTAATGACCAGTTCAAGCAAACCTTTTGAAGCAAAACGACTGATTCATGATAGTTTCAGATTGTGCAATTTGTAATCTTGGCTCAAGTCGCTCAACCAAAGTTATCTCAAACCTTTTGCTAAATTCCGATTGCGCCTTATCGAAAGGAATTAACACTACAAAGGATCTTGGTATATGCGAAAATTCCTTCATCAACTACAAATTATCATTGACTGAAATAAAAATAGCTGATAACTCAACATCATTACTATGCGGACTCTCAACCTGAACAATATAATATCGTATTCATAACAAAGTTACTTTTATAAACACCACATGCAAATTCAAAACTGTTTGTAGAACATTGTGAGCATCGAAGTTGACAGTTGTAGACTTAACAAACATGAATAAACAAGTTTATCTAGTGAGCAAAATTATCCGAGAAAACTTTCCTGGATAATATCTACCGACATATTATATCTTCTTCAAAAGCACGATGTATGAAAATGAGCAATCTTGGCACGGGAGATATTTATTACAGGCCCAAACGGTCAGTGCGCATGGCCAGGACAATCTCAGCACGGTACAATCTCAGACCGCCACACCGGTTTCGGTTTATACGTCGTATAAATAAGAAGAATTTAACTCCCAGACGAATTCAATTCGTTTTAAACGTCGCACAACAGTCGCATTTAATTGTTTGAATTCAATTCGTCTGAATTACTGTAAATGCGACGATCGTGCAACGTGTAAACCGGACCTTACTGCAAATTTGAATTTCGGAACTGTGGTGGGAGGGGCTAAGAACCGAAGGTTCGAAGGTTCGCGAAGGTTTTGAACGAAGGTTCGAAGGTTTATATTTAACCTTCGTCTCACCCTTACTGTATATGTAATCTTAAATCTTGTCACAAGATTCTTGTCACAAGATTCCATCCCATTTCACCATAATTATTATTAAAACAGTAACTTTATTCTTGTTTAAGAGACAAAATGGTGATTCAGAAAGAAGGCTGTCAAGACATACCAAAATGTTTCTATATTAAAAGAGATGAGCTACTTGATATACCCTCTGAAATCCCTAAATATGATTTTGACAATGGTATTGTCTCGAGTCTGCAGATAAAGAATTTCAGAGGGATTTCTGCCACAGTGAGGGAATGTGAAACCGATATCACAATTGAGGCTAAAATAATATTGGCATTGCCTTCTCATCCTTGTTTGCCAATTTTAATTGGAATATGTTGTGACTACAAACCCTTTTTAATAGTCACTAAATTCTATGGTTATTCTAAGTTTGGGTTGATGCTTTCACTTGCTGCTGCCATAAAAGACAAAAAAACTAATTGGAGTACATTGCACTGGATCTCTATTGTTCAAGATATAACCAAAGGCCTTTTGCATATGCATGCTAATGGTTTTTACCATGGAGATGTTCAACCACGCAATATTGTTCTTCACAGGAAGTGGCAAAAAGAGAACAAATATTTGCAGCCAGTCTTTCTGAATCTTGAGCAGGCAAGTCAAATGAAATCTCCTGGTAGACTGCTAGATTGTAACAATGGGAGGAATAACTTATCATTATTTGACAATGATGTTCACATGTTTGCTTGTTTAGTAGAGAACATTGAACAATTAAATTCAACTGAGGGTGATATTTTAAGAACTGTATCCCAAATGGCAAAGCAGGTGGTTCATGGGAAAAGTATCAAAGTGCTGGAGGATATTTTAGTGTACCTTAATAATAATAATATTATGGGTAACTAAAAAAGAATTAAGTTGAAAACTCTTGAGGTTATGTAGCCATAGTTATTTCATCCCAAGACAAATTTGGTAAATTGTATGATTTTATTAAAATTATTAATGTTTTACCTTGGCATGTGTAGAGCTTTTGATTTTGCATGGTGTACAGTACATGTATATGTATTGCAATGATTATAATTATATACAAAATAACATTTAACAAATTGTTAAATGGGGCATGTGCCATATTTATTATTACAAAAATAAACAAAGATTTAATTTAATATATTATATAAAAGTCACTCCAAGTATAATTTTGAACATGCATTACTATTAACTAGGTCAGGTGCTGTCAAATTAATAAAATGTACTTCCACATCCTCATGTTTGGTTTTCTAAAGAATTGAAACTTAGTAACTCCTTGTTGACAGTTAAACATTCCTGTATAGATTGGTCAAAATGAGAAGGCAAAGTGATTTCAATACCATTTTTAACTGGGATGCTTTTCCTAAGCCTTAGGGACCCTAGCTCTTTATTATGGTGACAAATTAAGTTCAATGCAACAATGGACGTTTTCTTCTTTTGGACAAGTAATTTGTACTGCAGTTTTTGTGGTGTCTTGTCCAGCCAATACCCCCAAATGGTGTCCTCTGGTTGTAGACCTTCTATTTCCACTGACTTGCCAGCATGGAAAAAGAGCCAGTATGGCTCATCAGAATCTGTGTATGCTGGCAAGATATATCCATGGTGGCTCATGGTGCTTTTGTAGTTTGACACAAGTGACATCATAGCATCCTTCTCAAAACAATGGCTTAGCTCTGTTGTCAGAATGTTAAATTCACTTGCAAGTAAGTCAAGACTAACAACTTCTAAATCATCTTCCACAATCAGCTGATGTTTTGTCAAGCAAGCAGCTATTTTCTCTTCACCAATTACTTTGCTCAGGACTCTTTCATGATTGGCATATTCGTTGCTGACCTCTGAATGTACCAATGGGGATTTGTTCTCTAACAAGTGAAAGGTGATATTTTCAGCAGCCTTCGTGATTTCATTTATCTGCTTGGGTCCATATGTACTTGGCTTTCTGACTGTCAATCCATCTGGTAAACCAGTTACTTTAAAGCCGCCTTTCTGATATGGCACACGTAGTGATGGTTTTCCACAAGCTTCACCTGTTAAATATAATACAATCAACTGTCAAAGCCAACCATAGTAACAGGCCTTGCTACAGTATATTACAGTTGACTCTCATAAGTGACCACCTTGGGGTTAGAAGTAAGGGTTGCTAATGAGAGATGGTCACACTTACCACAGGAGGCCAAAACATAGACAGTGTAATTAATATCTGAAAATTTTGCTAATGCATGTACTGTACTAGCAGGGCCGTCGCGAAGGGGATTAAGCAGGGGGGTGAAAATTAATTTTGCCGACAAATGGGCGTGGTCACCAAAAACTCCGATGGTCAATGAAAGTGGGGTTTAACTAAAAGAATAGTATATAAAGGCCTATATCTCGTGATTTCGATTTTAGAACAGTAATTTGCTGTCTTGCCGAAAAAAGGTTGGGGTTTGCTATAACCCGGGCGATGATCAAGGATGAGCATGAAATCGTGTTGGTCAGCAGTCATATCAACGTTAGGAATACATTTAAAACGGGGGATTAGGGTTAGAAAACTCATTAGGTGGGGGGTTAGGGTTAAGATCTAAGTTACTTTGGTTAGCAGTTATTTAGAAAACCCCACAAAGGTTTCATTTGCCTACAAATCCTTTATTTGCCGACAGCACTAGTTTTGCTGGGGGGGGGGGGGGTCACACCCGTGTACTAGTTATAAGTTAACTAGTTATAACTTCCACCTAGTGCCTAGTGTACTGTAACTAAACAGCAACCTGCTGTGGATACAAATATTCAGTCCACCGAGATGGTCACTGTAATAATAAAGTTAAGTTACTTAGGGTAGTTTAATCCATGAATCCCCAGACAAGAATGGCTTGGCCTGCTTCAGCAGTTGAACCAACAAAATGAATCTAAAATGGATGTGCTTACTGTATTTTCTGTTAAACAGTGCTGCAATATCAGCTATGCCATAATTCTCTTTCTTGGGGCAATCTATCAATAAACATAATTGACATTGACATTGCATAATATATCATTATTGAAAACATCTACACAAACATTGTACAAAGCTGTATAGCTTTTTTCTTTTCCTCCATCAAACAAGTCGTACCAGTATTGGTAATCTTACAAGTGAAATACATTAAATATCTCTTACCAAAAAATTCTATAAAATTCAGTACAGTCCTATTATTTTCATTGAGGAATTCTATTCCTTTTTTTGTGCCAAACTGCCTGACTTCACCAGAATGGGCCTCCAACATCAATACGGATAGTTCACACCCAAGATTTTCAAGATAGGCCAGCTAAAAAATTCAATACCAATACTGTAATATAACCATTTACAGTACTGTAACAGTACAGACAGGATGACAGGTGCAATGTAAGTGTTTTTTATGCAAGATTATTTTATCCAGCAGAGTGAGATGTCAGGACAGTTCATTCTTTCTTTGTTGAAATTTTTTCTGATCTGTACTGTACCTAGACATGTTTTATGACATGTATCATTGAATAAGGTAACCATTACCTGATAAACCAGCTGTCTTTTTGCTTTGTAGATTTCATGTTTTCTTTGTGTTTCACTTAATTTACTTGGATCAAACTTCTCTAAACCCTTCGCCTTTTCACGCCAAGCATAATGCTCTTCTTCTGTTAACAAATTCCATTTATCAATGGCATATTTCATTTTTTCTGCATTTGTTGATAGGCATTTACACTCATCTATAAGTTAAAACAATTTAAAAATAATTATAAAATTCGACAGGACATGAAATGTTTAAGAATTCCCACTATCCACAGTACCAAATATTAATTTTACAGTACTGTACATGCTGGATATTGGGATGGGATACCAATATGTGGATGAGTGTGATAATCGTGCAATTACACCCGCGTAAAATGTGTGGCAGAGACCACAAAGTGTTTATTTATACATGTGGTAATTATAGCAAATCGCACATAGAAAAGTGCGTGTTTTCCCACATTCCTTAATTCACACAAGTATGCCACACAAAGCAAAATAAATGCCTGGATACAACTACCCACAGTTTAACAATTGATTATCTGTGTATTATTCAAGTTGCAATCGCATATATTCTATCATGACCAGAATATTCATATAATTGAGATCATACAAAATGTTGGCAAGATTCTTGCTAAAAATGTTTTACCTGAACTCAATACTTTAGAACAAAAGTAGTTATAACCATTTGTTGATCTTTTTGTTGGTGGTGCTCTTATTTGGTCTGTAAAGTCTTCCTTTTCCCCACTTGTTTCCAGTGCAATTGCTTTCCTTTTCAATTTTTCATTCCCAATCCATTTCTAGGAAATAAGGATTACTAACATTTAATATTATTAAGTGTTAACTTTAGCATGATATTCAGAATGCCTGATACCAGAATGATGGAGCAAATTAGTACTGTACATACAGTAATAAGAACTTGATTGAAAATGCCAACTTATTAAATCAGACTTAAAATTTAAATTGAGCCAATGAGATTTTCAGCAATTTAGCCTATTTGTTCAAAGGCTAATTAGTACTAATCCTAAAATCCTTGTTTTGTTTCTTTTGTTTCTATACTTTTGTTTCTTATGACATTCTGGACAGATTTGTGGATAACACTCCCTGATTACAGGTACATGCAAGCATCTAGGGTTGCAGAAAAGGTTGTTACCGGTACTCTTTTGCAGACATAGTGTACATACAGTATCTGCAATGCAGACTGATGCAGGTGTGGCTACTGTATATGAGCCAAACTCAGCCCTGTGTCCTATAGTAGGACTACTATTAATAAGGGGCTATTACAGTACATACTGAGCTGGGCGAGTTACTGTAAGATGCATAAATTGAAAAGGATTATTTCAATCCACTTTAAATTATTAATTTTACAATTTGTAAGGTCAAGGGTCTTGTGTAACTGGAACATCTATCCAATACAAAAAATAATCTAAGCTGTATATAGGTACATGTTTACAAAGGGTTGATTAGTGATTAAATGTCCCTCGAGCAACGGGAGGTTTAGTAAACCTCCCTCGGCTTTCGGGTACTCTTAATCACCAATCAACCTCAATGCCATGCTATTACTTATATATATATATATATATATATATATATATATATATATATATATATATATATATATATATATATATATATATATATATATATATATATATATATATATATATATATATATGTATATGTATATATTACCAGGGTTCGATTCCCGGTTGGGGCAGTCACACACGGGGCAGTATATATATATATATATGATTCCCGGTTACTGCCCCGTGTGTGACTGCCCCAACCGGGAATCGAACCCTGGTCTCCGCATCAACGTTTCGGTGCTCTGTATATACTCCTATACCGCTTCACGCTCTCTGGATGTGCGCATGGAACAGCGAAACACGTGTCTGTAGATATTGTACTATATATATATATATATATATATATATATATATATATATATATATATTATATATATATATATATATATATATATATATATATATATATATATATATATATATATATATATATATATATATATATATATATATATATATATATATATATATATATATATATATATATATATATATATATATATATATATATATATATATATATATATATATATATATATATATATATATATATATATATATATATATATATATATATATATATATATATATATATATATATATATATATATATATATATATATATATATATATATATATATATATATATATATATATATATCGTAGTATGAGGTAGAGCTTAATATAGGAAAATGTCGCTTAAATGTTTGTTTGCTACTCAGAGTTTCACGCTGGATGCGATATATAAAGCACGAAGGAAGATATTATTGTAGTATTGAAGCAAACACAATGCCCAATGGCCAATGGTTATAATAATAGACAAAATATGTAAACGACTTAATAACGAGTTAAACAGACTGGCAGTAATACAGTATCTACTAAGTGAATCATATAGAGGAATAACATACATATTAAAGGATTTAATTAAACGAATGTATAACAGTGAGTTTATTAAACCATACAATAAAAGCACGTGTGGACGTGGTCTGCTTCATTACCTTCACTTTATCGACGTTTGCTTTGACTTGACTAGCTGCTTTGTTAATCATGTCCTGCATATTTGATCCTGTTGAGGTCATTCCCTTGTCGTAAAATTCTCTTAATATTTTCTTTTGTTCATCGTTTAAAACTTGGTAAGTTGTAGAGCGCGCGCTAACGCTTCCAGTCGCCATTTGCATACCTCGCGTTTACGAGCTTTGGGCACTCGATCACGCTGCATTGTGGGAGTCAGGTTGCGCAGGTTGTAACCCAGTGACGCTTCGAAGCGCGATTCTAAAATTTAGAACTGACACTTGAAGCGTTTTAGAACCGGTGAAACGGGTGTTAATACAACACTACCGTGAATAAACTGAAAGTTAGAATATAAGTGTGAGATAATACTATAATTGTGAAATGTTTTCAATCGGTAGATCATTTGCAAAAGCGAAAGAGTGCAATTAAAGGTACAAAAGATAGATTGGCTTGTAGTACATGGGACTGTGACAGGAGCATGTTTTACTCTATAAGTTTGCTATATTTAATATTTGGTGCCTTCCATAAAATTAGCTGTAGCATGCATCATAAAAATAGTTTGCCAGTTTGTTTTAACATACTCCAGGTCCAGTGTGTGTAACTTGTTGTGTTGGCATTTAAGAATATTCTGTAATTTTTATGAGAAATTGTTTGTGAGTACTGCTGAATTTGTAAATTTTAATGTGATATTTTTATGTTACAGCCACAGGTACATGTAGTTGAAAATCAAACAACTATATATGAAGGAAGAACTCAAAGGTGAAGTGACATAACAACTTAATACAGAATATAATTAAACTGTGTTATTTACAGTTTTTAAACTTTGTAAATCATAAATCATTCAATTAAAGAATATTTTTACAATTCTTGAGTGTATTTTTTCTTGTGTAGTTTGATTCTGTATATATATAAATGAAAACGTTTAAGAATTTAATCTTTTCTTTGACTTCTGTAACTTATGTTTATCAGACATATCATCATTGTTCAATGAATTATATGACCATGTGTTCGACTCTGCAGTTGATGATAACCATGTTTATGGACTCATCAAACAAATCATCAAGTGCTACTGCAAAGTCAGACTTTACCACCTTGGTAAGGAAGCCACACAGCATCTCTGTGGAAAGAATATAAGAAAAACTTAGTAAATGGTCCTGTTTAACTGCACAGGCTGTTGAAACATCACTACCACCAACATCAACAATCTTTCTCGAGACTACACTAACCTAGAGTATCTGACTTTTACTACTGCTGAGACCATCAAAATGCCAGTAACTATTACCAACATCAGCAATCTTTATGAAGAATACATTCATTATCACTGATTGGTTAAAGAGAAGGAAGATGGCTAAAGATTTTAAAACCGGTTCCTTGAACCACCAAATATACTCAAAAGTTTACAAACAATTTTCTCGAATAGATCAATAAAACTGGTGCACATACAGGTTATCTCAAATACGTGATTTACAAGAATACGTCTCTGACCGCACCAACATGTACACAGTCAACACTCTCAAAAATAGACCAAATAGTGATTACCAATTGCAATTTTTTTGCATCTGGCTGAAATAATAATAATAATAATAGATGTACTCTTAGATGCATCGAGTTTAATAAACAATATATTTTTACTCAAAGAAAACTCGGGGTAGCTAATGATTAAAATAGGTTGTCCATGCATTCATAAAATCTACCAGATGGGATTATCTAATTCGGGCTTTAATACATCATACTAAAATATACTTTTTAGTCACACTCACAACTCACAACTGTACTCACCGACGGTACTCACACAATAATCGAAATAGCTATATTTCAAGACTTACCATAGCGGTTGTCCGTAGTAAAGCTTGTTCAATTGATCAAATTTTCCGAATTCTTTTAGTCATCTAGCAGTGTTCCATATTCTGAGCAAATTCTGAATGATAACGGCCTTCATCAGTTCAAAGTTGTAATCAGGCACCGATACTGAGAGCTCGTACCATCGAACTCGCAAATTCCGTTTTTCCCAAGAATTTGGGGCCAAACAACTACAATTTCTCTCTCAAAATGCTTCACGTGTCCTCTCTTTCGCGTAATAAAAAAAATTGTCCGATCCCGAAGGAGAAAATGCTTTAAAACACGAAAACTCTAACTGCGCAACAGTAACTAATATGCGAAGTGGGACCTTCCAATATGGCCGCCGCGACGAACCGGAAGCTTCATTTTCAGACAATACATGCTCTATCCAGTCTATATATAGATCAGTGGTCCTAACCCTTTGGCAAACGTTTTCTTGAGAAATAAACCATCCCCAAAGCTATAGAATATATCAAAGGAAAGTTAAATTAATGATCTACATTTACAACATACGTACAGCTTTATCCCTGTAGCTAACTAGTTCTCTTTAAAAGCGCGGATAATCGAACATGCCCAAAATATAATTTTCCTAATACGGATACCATCTTGTAAACAAAAACACGGCTGTCTTCGACGAACGTTTTCTTGAGAAATAATCAACTCCCAAAGCCACAATATATATTAAAACAAAGATAAATTATCTGTTTACAATATGCGTACAGTTTATCCTGCTAGCGAACGTAGTTTTCTTAAAAAGAGCGGATAATCGAACATATCGTAACGTGTTAATAATCCCACATCCAGTGGGCTGGTACGAGTGCCATGTATTTGTTCGTTAAATGCCTTGTATTTTCTGGTCGGTCACTTCCTTATATGGAATACGTACTAGAAGTACATATGATTTTCGCCGACCTTCCACAGTGGAGGCAAAATGCCCTGGGTACGAGGTTGTATAACAAGAATGAAAACGTTATTTCTCGAGTACAAGAGCAGATATCGTAAAACTATTAAAGTGCCTATAACGTCTGTGGGGATTTAACATATTTGTAATCTATGGATTCACCTGAGATAAATTGTAATATATCTTGTCAGCTATAAATTTCATCTTCATAGACTTTTTTTCGCAACTGGTCCCGGTTTGGTCTTAAAATGTATGTATTCCAACACTCGAAACTTTCCTTCACCATAAATCCTTTCAACATGTAGTTTGATCGAGTGAAATGCCAATTATCACCTATAATATACCCAGAATCTTATCCCGTAGGCTCTCGGCAACGGCTTCCGTAGCTCAGTGGTCAGAGCAGTGCACTAGCAATCGCAGGTTCGCGCGGGTTCAATTCCAGCCGGAAGGCCGCTAAGTTGCATTTTTCGCAACTGGTCCCGGTTTGGTCTTAAAATGTATGTATTCCAACACTCGAAATTTTCCTTCACCATAAATCCTTTCAACATGTAGTTTGATCGAGTGAAATGCCAAATATCACCTATAATATACCCAGAATCTTATCCAGGCATTACCACCATATATACAGAACTCGTGACTAGGCTCTCGGCAACGGCTTCCGTAGCTCAGTGGTCAGAGCACTGCACTAGCAATCGCAGGTTCGCGGGTTCAATTCCCAGCCGGAAGGCCGCTAAGTTGCATTTTCCGCAACTGGTCCCGGTTTGGTCTTAAAATGTATGTATTTCAACACTCGAAATTTTGCTTCACCATAAATCCTTTCAACATGTAGTTTGATCGAGTGAAATGCCAAATATCACCTATATATATATATATATATATATATATATATATATATATATATATATATATATATATAGATATATATATATATAGATATAGAGATATAGAGATATAGAGATATATAGAGATATATGTATATATATATATATATATATATATATATATATATATTATATATATATATATATATATATATATATATATATATTATATATATATATATATATATATATATATATATATATATATATATATATATATATATATATATATATATATATATATATATTTGAAGATAAAATGCTCACGCTCATCCAAAATGTTGAATTTAAAAGAGATCAGAACGAATTCCAGAGAGAACTATCACAGGACTTGACTAAAATTAGGACTAATAACAAACTACTCATTGCAGCTGACAAGACGACAAATTTTTACCGTTAGACGCCCCCGCTTATAACAAATTACTCGACACTACAATAACCAAAGCCTACAA